>JAODLI010002699.1:0-10358 GCA_027575585.1 Percopsis omiscomaycus
TGTGTGTGTGTGTGTGTGTGTGTGTGTGTGTGTGTGTGTGTGTGTGTGTGTGTGTGTGTGTGTGTGTGAGAGAGTGTCTGCTTCTATCATGTGTGAGCATCGCTGCTGTTGTGTCTCGGACTAGCCGCTGACAGCGAGAGAATTACAGCTGCAGACACATGAAGGGCAAACTCATCAAGCCACAGCCAGCAGCGCAGAAACACACAAAAGCCCGCGTCTCTTCCCCAGACTGCTGAGAGCGGGATTAGGCCTTCTTAGCGCAGAACAATAGGCAAACTGTTGTGCTGATAACGTAATGTCAATCAGCTTCTTTCCCCATCGCCTCTCCCAGGGCAACATTGCAGTGACCACGTTGTTATACGACTTATACAAGCTTTTATTCCATAGATGTGCACAGGAGAGGCGGTAACACTATAGCATACAAAAAATAACTAAATAAACAAAACGTAACAGCATGATGGTTATGGACACTTCTTTTACTGTAATAGCATAACAACAATTGTGATATAACACATAAGAATGACAATAAAACCAAAAATACATTAAAAAAAAAAATGAATACATCTCATTTCACAAGACCGGCAAGAGCAACTTGTGCCCAGAAACACTGCCTTTAAAAGACATACATGAGGAGGAATTAATGTGAACGGGAATCACCTCAGTACCTCAGTACATATTGACCCAGTAATTACATTACAACTCATGTCAGTTCATCCGTTTAGGCTGTGAGAACAGACCAGTGTCCGCAGAGACATAACTGCACGACTGAACAGGCCAGTCTGAAGTTGCGTGTGTGCGTGTGTGTGTGTGTTGTGTGTGTGTGAAAGAGAGACAGGCGGCCCGTTGGGCGGGCGATGGTGTGATAACATTCAGAAATGATAGTTCAGCCCTGGAGAGCACTTGACACGCAATATCGCCTTCCTCAGATCCACACACGCACACACGCACACGCACAGACGCACAGCTGTCACAGTGAAGGGTAAACAAGCCGCACCGATAGCCTTGAGAGCACGCAGGGTGGAGCCGTCTCATTTGTGTCTGTGTGTGCGCGTGTGTGTCTGTGTGTGCGCGCGTGTGCGTGCGTAGACGCCAGGGCGTATAGATGGGTGTGGCGTCTGTGTGTTTGTCTGGGTGAAACATAAGGAAAGTGCACCAAATTGAACACAATGCCACTCAAACAACTGACACGTCGGCGCCCATAGCACAACGTATGTGGTCAACGTGGACGTTCTTCTCAACCTGTCTGGAGTTTTCCCCAGGTCCCAACCCACCGCCCGCAAAGCAGACACGCCGATAGACGCTGCTGAGATGGTAAACACACCGGCTCACAGGGAGCTTCCGCCCTGCTCGAGGCTCCTCATATCAATTCACAAGAACTGGAACTCCAAAATGAGATTTAATGAATGGAATGGAAATAGAAATATAGATTGCAACATAAACGTGCCAGAAGTTCTCCCTATTTGCCAGCCAGTTCCCCTGTTTGTTGTGTAGCTGTCTACAACAGAGAGCATCCCATCATCACTTAAGCAGAAAAACAGCCTTGTAGGCTCTGATCTTGTCTCCAGCTAGCCGTTAAAGCGGAGCAGGCTGGCTGCTAACTGCTCCACTAAGAACTCCCAAGCAGCTTGTTAGCACTTAGCAACCTATTTTCAGCGCACAGATAAATTAGCTGGGACGAGGTCACTTAGCTTCCAACAACATATAGCAGGCTTCAGCGTTGGAAAGACTGCAGTGGCAAAATTAGACAGTTTGTTTTGATGTTATGAACAGCACAACGATCCCACGCAAAGACAAATTTGAAAGGCAGCTACAACAGAAAGAGTGAATGAAAACAGATATGGATATTGCGGACATGGAAAGTTCAAATAGTAATAAAAAGGAAGACAGCAAAAGATTTAAGTCTAAAAACAAAACAAAATGTTCTCTAGTTCTAGTTGGGTGCAATAAAGGCAGTATATAAGGGAACGAAAGCAGAAGGAATGACTTAGCACAGCATTTAACAAGATTCCTTTTAAATTCACCACTCTTCTCTTACGACTCGACTGCTTAGGGGATCTGAAAGTAAAAGCAATAAACAGCATTTTTAAGATCACCAGGAAAAAATACAAGAGGTTCAGGATGCAACAAAGTTCTGCCAAATACCCCAAGGAACCATAGCCAAATTCAAAATAAAAAGAGACAAAACACAGAAGCAACTTCAGCCTGAAGGCCTGGTAGGCTGTCCTCTCTCAGAGAAAACCAAATGCAGCAGATGTCTGGAGAGTTTTATGGAATCTTGTGAACGAAGCAAGGGAGACACAAACAATTCCCAGATCATTGCAAACAATTTTCTCAGCAATTCTCAAGCAGCCAGAGAAGACAGAAAGGAAACCGTGAGGTAATCAATGGACCAACATGAAAACAGGCCTGCTTTGAAACATGTCAGCTCATTACATATAAATAATTGAAATTATGTATTATTAAATTATTACATTTCCAAGCAGTGAGGACTTCTATAATGAAGATATTGATGAGGTTTTGGGCAACTATAGATGATAGGGGTAGGATAGTTCAGTGGTCTGCTCCTTGTTATACTTGAAACTCTATTACTCGGCAAGTCGCTTTGGAGTTTAATTGTTTTGAGTGTTTGACTCTAGGCTGGAAGGTCCTGAGTTCGAGCTCTCCTGTCAGCATGCTTGAGCAAAATGCCAAACCGCTACCTGCTCCTAAATGCGTGTAATTGTAAATATGATCTAGATGAATAGGTATAATAGTTTTAGATTATTTAGGACAGGCTTTAAAGGAGAAACTGTCTTCACTTTACTGATAGAGAGGTTCCTACAGGCAATTACAAGCGTTCCAAACACACAAACATGATTTGGACAAATTCAATCGTCAACTCAATCAGCAGGCAGGAGATCTCCACATTGTCTGTCTACATGTGTAAAATGCATTTGCCTCAATATTTAATGCCCTCAGATGGTCAAACATCATCAGAAGTCTGGTTAAAGTCTCCTTTTAAAACATATGGATATGCTTCACAACCATGGACTCTGTCACAGCATGGGAGCGTCGGAAATTGGTATCATGGCAGGGTGCACAATCTCCCTTCAAGCATTCAGCAGCAATGGAGGAAATCATTAGGGTGACAAAGTGGGCAGTGGTTGGGGAAGGGTTGGAGGAAGGGATTTTTCTCCCACCCATCAGGGCATATGTGGAGGATAACTATGACAGCATTCCCTTCTGCAAAAGACACACAAAATAACGGTAAATGGGTTAGGCTGAAAATACTGTAAATCTTAGCAAATCCCCAACAGGTATACCGTTGGGGAATCCAGAAAAAAGATTGTACTTTAATAAACAGGCAAAAATAATGATATTGGAAAGACCTGTCAACAGCATAGGGTGACAGTACAGGCAAAAAGCAGATTTAAGCTATGAGTAATAATAAGAACTATGAGTAATATGAGCTTAAAGCGATAATTACATTTAATAAAACCCAGAATAGCTTCTTTGCCCACACACTGGCATTCAGGATGATACATCATATTCTTTTATCGCACAGCTTTATTAACAAAATGTATTGTTTTGTTTTGAGAATTTCCCTGTTTTTACAAACATACTTATAACTAATGATGGGTCGAAGAGACTAGGCTCTGCAGGGGCTAGTTTTGGGACTCAACTACCAAACCGTCTGGCACTGCATGAAAAGTGGGATTTTCAGTAAGCAGCACTGTAAAAGGCCGTGGAAGTTCAGGTTAACGAGTGTTCAAGGAAATTTGTAGGCAGCACAGAAAACTACCTGAAACTACCAGAATTTGACATTGACTTTCAATTTCTGGTAGTTTTACAAGGCAGAGAATCATGGCATTTTACCCCCAAAGATATTTAATCTATGCTAATGAGGGGATCGCATTTGACCAAAATCGAATCAGATGGTTCAGTTTATCTTTCTGACATATCCATTATTATGACTCCTAAACTTGTATTGATGTATTGACTTAGGGCAATTTAGAATCTGTGATGCTACTTATCCATAAATAGAATCTCAATTAAATCAGTTACTAGAATCCAACTAGAAATGTCCACTAAATATTTGTAAATAAGGTTAATTGTAATGAATATTATAAATGAATAGCATCACAGAGTGATCCTTTTTTGCTCTCTCTCTCTCTCTTCTCTACTAGAGTAGCAGTTACTGTATGGGGTCCTATCTTACGCCCGGCGCAAAGCAGCGCCAAGCACGACGCAAGTGCAAGTGCACGACAACGCAGTTGTCATTTTCCAGCGCCCACATTGTTTGAATAGCAAATGCACTGGCTCCCATCTGAGTGCCCGAGGGTGTGTCGGTCTTAAAATGAATGGCTATCTTGACTTACCTGAAAGCAATTGCACGATTGACCAACAAAAACCTGGTCTGAGGTCAGTGGCGCAGTATTTCACCGTTATTTTGAGTGCGCTTTGGAGGCGTGTGTGGTTTAGCGCTGTTGTGGTGTTGCCAATTTACTAATCACCTACAGTAAAAGGAGGGCGGACCAGAGCCGTGGGAGAGACACCAGTGAGCCAAGAGGCTGGCGGAACGAGGATCCAGGGAATGTTTAAATCCTGTAAAATGATATTACTTTTCCAGGCATTGTGAAGTCCTGTATGATTGTTGTATACACACCGACTGTGTGGAGAGCATTACCGGTCGGAATAAATCAGTGCGGAGCACGTGTAAACCCTGGTACTTCCATGTGGACAGCGCTTGCATGCCACATGGGCATTGTCCAGATAGTAATATGCGCCTTCATAGGCGGGTACACAATGTCTACACTCTGCTTGTTACACACACAGGGACACACAGCAGCGCACAAACATGCAAAAGATCGAAAACAGATTACAATGTGAAAGATTATTATAGTTTACATCAAGATAATTTATCCTACTGGAATACTGCTGTTGCTGTAGATGGTCTGCTCACGTGCTTTCCCTTCGCCCACAAGTAGTTAAATTTCCCCTCGCAAATGCACCATTATAATATCAATCCATTTAAAAGGAATGGCAGATGACACTCTGATTGGTTTATTGCATGTTATGCCCAAAACACTCCCATGAATAACTAAGAGACTAAGGAAAACCCTTTCGAACCTGGTGCTGCGACCATTTGAGCATGACCATTTGGACACACAGGCCCTAAATACACTTTGGACTGTGTGCTTAGATCATTCAAATTAGGCCCATGGTGTCTTGAGTCGACATTCATGTCCCGGCTGGACAAAAGCTCTCCAACACTTGTGGCGTTGTTCAATTCCAAGGGAGTAGCAGTTGGTCAACAAATCAAACAAAGAATTTGATGATGGAACTTTTTCAGGTGGCTCATTGACAGTAGTGAGATTGTTTACAATTGTTTTTTGGGCAAATGTACCAATCTGATCTTGTTTGTTTTGTTTGCTAAATGGATTTGAAAAAAAACTACATGGAAACTACATGGAGATCTTTCAGCACTATACCAGTTTTTGAGATTTATAAAACACAAGCACTATGAACCAGAGTGTCATGGGAAAATTATCAGCTGTAGAAATTTGACCTAATACCTAATTTCTGTTATTATAATGAGCACTGTATCTGACCTGTATCTTTGGAAAAAAGAATTGTTTAGAAAGTTTCTCTGTAGAGCGAGAATGTTTTAACTAACCAGTATAGTTAGGCTGTAAAAAGGTTCTCCTAGGTGCAGGGGAGCAGGAGAGAAGAAAGTTGTTTCACAATGTGTGCCAGACTTGTCAAGTCATGGAAATAGTTTCAATAACTAATGCCAAAGTAAACACTTATGACATCTATAAAATATGTTTTATAGGCTAATGACTAATCAATATATTGATTAATCATTAGCCTATAAAAAATATTTCTTTCTCTAAGTCTCCGTTAAGACTTCGCAACATAGCCTACGCTCTCGTGTGTGTTTTGTCGACGTCAGTTGCCCTAGTCAGTTTGGCTCACTAACCGGCAAGCTAACATTCGACACAAGCTAACAAGCTAACAAAAATAAAAAATGAAAATTTGTTTTAAAGGCAGGGTGTCCGATCTTGGAGAAACCAGGTTGACTAATCTAGTTTTTGAAATTATACAAAGCCACTCCTCCAAAACGCATGAACGAGCACTGCCTGACAAGGACGAATCTACGAGAGAGTGAATTTTTAATGTCTGCTCCTCCACCTACAGAGCTACTAGGCTCAAATCATTCTCTACCCCTCCCCTATCTCCATGCACGCTTTTGTGCGCAGTTGGGTTTTTCAACATAAACAGTGAGCTGGGGGCGCTGCGGTAACAGCTAACTTCTCACAACAGCTACAACATGGAGTGTGATTTTGTTGGCATGTCATGTTGTCAAACAATGTCTCAAGGCCAGAGATAAAATGTTTCTTTTATTCAGCTAAATATCAACACAGGCGCTCTCTCTCTCTCTCTCTCTCTCTCTCTCACTCTCGCTCGCTCAAACACACTTACAGTACGCAGGCTGCACATGCACACATGCATATATACCGGCCGCTATTTGCATAGATTTCTGTAGTGTCAGTGGTGCAGTTGAAAATGTGCAGTGCACTCCTTAGTGTGTGTGTGTGTGTGTGTGTGTGTGTGTGTGTGTGTGTGTGTGTGTGTGTGTGTGTGTGTATGTGTGAGTGTGATAAAGGCAAAGGTGGGTGGTGTTTCCAACAGTAACGGAAAAGGGAGGAGGCCCCTCGCAGGATGCAGCCCCCCCTCGGGCAGCTGTCTGACACAGCTGCGTCGATTCATAAAAGATAGGCCCACACGTCAGCATTAGCATAAACACACACGCACACGCACACAAAACACAGGCTGGGAGCGCCTCCCAGGGCTGGTACCTGCCTCCTCATGTTGCCGTGACACTGGGCCATGATAATTAGACTAATTCAAAGTCTCCTCGGAGAAACTTCAGACACCCTGAAAGTCCCGCAGCATAGACACACACACTCTCTCTCTCACACACACACACACACAGGGGTAACAGAGAGTTCATACAGCTGACTCCTACAGCATATAGATAGCACTACACCGGTAGTAGCTTCATAGAGAACACATTACGGAGGCTTACAGTCAGTACGCTTTGCTAAAGCAAATCTGATCTTAATGGCTGTATTTGTATTTATCCTATTGATTGAAAAGGTGGCAAGTGATCAAATGCATGTTACAGGCCAGGACAAATACTTTTAAAGCCCAGCTAGGTTCATTTGTCTGCATTTATGAGTCACATTCACCTTAGTATTTATGTTTCGAATTCGAGTTTACTCTCAGAATAAAAGCAAAATAAAAACAAACCAAACATGGCTGGGACTCTTACCATCTGGGAGTGTAGAATCCATAGAAAAGGCTATATAGAGGGCTCAGTCACCTTGGCCAGAGCCAGAGTTTAGGTGTATAAGAACAGTCATAATCATACCAATACATACCTCCCCCCCTTCCTCAGGACAGTGTCTCTACCACCGCGGGGGGCAGGGCCTGTCAAGACCCCCACCCACAACCAATCCAAAGCACCCTTTAGAGACGAGGCACATTCTTTGTTCCTGCCGCTGTTTATCTTGCCGAGGCTGACCAGGAGAAGAGACGTCGCCCAGAGAGACAGCTTGTCCAGGTCAGCAGCCTGCTATTAAGCTGGTATTACAGCTACAAGCGGTATCCCAGAGAGATAACTGCACACTTGTGAGAAGGGAATAAGGGTCCGTGTCGCCCCGTGAGGAGCATTGCAGGGTCTGAGGTTGGCTCCAGTTCACAAGCTGATTAGCATAGCGGGCTCCTCTATTGTTTCGTCATGACGCTGAAACGTGTTTTCTTTTCAGGCGTCCAGTGTGCATGCATATAAATCCCCATCCTCTCATAGAGTACTTGCTTTAGTGCAATTAAATCACGCCTCAACCTTCCAGAAGAGTGCTTTTGTAGTTTGTACTTTGACTAGATGTCCGTTAGTCTGGACAGACTGCCGTCCCAGTTTTAGGCGGCGACAGAGTGAACATGCCAGCCGCAAGGTGAACAAGTGCCAATTACATAAAAGACACCAAGTGGTGGCGTGCGCACTTTGCGGCGTCCTCCGAGATCAATCAGCTGTGAAGTGGAGAGGGCACCTTGAAAACTCGCGCTGTTTATTTGTTTGAAATGTTTCCTGCCTTTCTAGTCCTCTTTAAGACCACGGGGGAATTCCGCCATTGATTTTAACTTCAATGGCTTAACCTATGACCCCTGCGGGACGCGGCGTCCCTTCGCCGGCAACTCCCAGAAAGGCGCGGCTGGCGAGATCTACAAGCTGCCGTTTAGTGGTCCCGCTAATTTACATGCTTTAGAGGAGAGGCAGTTATTGTTCCCCACCTGGGTTAATTGCCGCCTGTGTTGTCCACGACATGCTAACGGCCGACAGATGCAAGCTAGCAGCTCTGTTGGAGTTTTCCAGAATGCTTCAAAGGCCTCTGGCCTCCAATTCTATTTTGTGACCCCTGAATGAGAAGGAGTGAAAATTGGAACATTTACATGCGTCTTGAAGACAGAGATAATCTCTTCGCGGCAGTAGATCTTCTAAAAGGCGTGCTTATTTTGTCTCTCTTCTCGGCACACTTCTGCTGTGTGCGATGAAACCAGGAGGTTTGTTGTTTGCAGATGGACTCTGTCTATAATGAATTGGACCTCCTGACGCGATGCTTTGAAGCGATGCAAAGTCAGCCGTACGGCGAGCCCTGCGTGGCATCGAAACAGCACCGGATCATATACCACTCAATATCACAGGCCTTTCCTCACAGATTAAAATATGCGGCGTGTCAGTGAATATCGCCCATGATTCTGCACAAAATCTGCCAAGAAACATCTTTTAAAGCACACATTTATTTGCATTGGTTATTGTGTTGTCTTTAGAGAAATATACCATTAAGCTATAAAGTAATCCTTTTAGATCCACAGCATCCTTGAATATGCCTCCTTGAATATGAAAAAGTAAATATGAATTACAACTAATCCCCCATCGTGTCTCTCTCTCCATTTATGTGTCCAGAATGTGGCAGATGGATGAAACCCCAGGTGTCATGGCAACCAACTCTATCTAGGTTGTATCTGGTGTCATTCCATACATTAAAACCGAGATAGTGACCCCAAATTACCAGATTTGTACTGCACAATGCAAGGACACGGTAGCTGCTCATAATATACCCATTACATAAGCCATTTTACCAATGGGGTGTAATGAAACTATAATTATAGGTTCAGGTATTGCAAAGAAAGTGGTCAAAATATTATTCTTTCATAATGAATGGTAGTACGCAGGTGGATGCAACTGGGGGATTATTAGTATGGCTGTTTTACAACAGCCTGGTCCAATAATTGAGAAAGGTTACCTACATATACACATAGACACAATAATTCATGATATAGATTTTTTAAATCTTGGTAGAAGCTCGCAAGCAATGGCAAATTAATGAGACGCAGAACACACAGCTAGCTATGGGTATTTCAGCACAGACACAGTGAACAGGATGTACAACAGACACCCGCTATTCCGCTGCACATAGCTGTTTACCAGCTATTTGTACAGCTTTGCCGGGACATTCTAGGGGGTCTGGTTCTATCCTGACCTACATCCAGTGAGGAAGATGCGTCTCTATTTCATTTCTCATCATGCTGCGTTGTCAGTTAATAGCATGGAACCCGAAGGAAGCATTTCTCCACAGCAGACAGATAGTATGCTGAATACGGTGCCCAGCATCATTACTTCTGATTGGAGTGCTTTCACCAAGCCGGGGGAAATGACATAAACATTTACCTGGGCACAAAATCATTTTACATCACAGAGAATGTCACGGAAAATGAAATGACGATGACAGACAGGGTCTCCTGGATCATGCATCAGATAAAGTATAATGGTGGATGAGGGGATTTTAGGCAACGATCCAAAGCAGGAATCCCCCCCCCCCCCCAACGCCCATGTCACGTCTTTGGCATGGCAGGGGGGCTAAAGCTGAGCCTATAAACTATTTCATCATTTTAGATAGCCCTCCGACAACGCTGTAATTTAAACCCAGTTCAAACGTTTGTGCCTTCACACTTTTCTTTTGAAAATTCTGTTTTACTATTTATTTAATTATTTAATAACTTATATTTGTATGTATTTATTTATTGCCTTCTAACTTCACCGCATCTCCACGACAGTCAAACTAGTCGAATGCTGAGAATGCAGTCTGTTCACTGATCGTCCAATAAAGAGGGGTCAGAGTCTCGCCAGGCATTTAGATCACTAATTGTGGTACTTACAGTCTATTCAAGTGTTATTTCTCTCTCTCTCTCTCTCTCTCTCTCTCTCTCTCTCTCTCTCTCTCACACACACACACACACACACACACACACAC
>JAODLI010002700.1:0-10358 GCA_027575585.1 Percopsis omiscomaycus
TGCAATTAAATTAATTCTACAAAGACCATATATGTCTCTCTGTTCCAGTGTGGTATTACTAAATTTTTCCATAACAACAGTATCAGGAGTAGGAAGGAGAGAGACTCTAGACAGATTGACACGTCTTTTTTGTTTAATGTTTGCGTGAAAAAAGAAAAAGAAAAAGGAAATCACATCCAGTGACAAGCATAGTTTATTTGCCAGTTTTTCATTGCAGCCAAAACAGCAGGCACAGGCATTCATGTTTGTCCCGATGATGGCGGCGTGTGGCTCTGGCTAATGTGGCGGCATCAATCCTGCTAGGTGCAGCGCTTAATCGCTAAGAGCAACAGCACCAGTCCCTAAAGCGTGGGGTGGGGTGGGGTGGGGATAAATGAGCTCTCATTGTGTCCAATGGGGAGTTTGGCCCAAATGGACAGACGCAATGGATGGCCTGTAACCTGTAAATGCATTCTAGCACTGAGGCACGCACATATGAAAACATAAAACACGAACACCACAAGCATATTAACACAAGCGCGAGGGATCCCACTACACTCACACTAAGCGTGATCTGTGATTCTCGCAGTGAGCACTTTGTTGTTCCTCTCTCCTTTCGCTCCCCTAGCCTCTCTGTTGCTTCCAAGTTCTTAGCTACGGTTCTGCCTTGTCCCCTGCCTCCACCCCGGCTGTCCACCTCCACCTCTTTTATCAGCTCTCTGCCCTCAAGCAGTCGATGATATCGTCTGATTAATAGACTGGAGCCTGTGTGATTCAGGAGATAAGTTCTCCTTCAGGCTCCCAGAGTAAATGTTTGGACAAGGCCGCTGTCCCTCTGTGACCCGCTGTGGCAGCGGAGGGATCTCGCACTGAAACGCCAACCACACAGGATGGAGATACGTGGCAAAAGGTAAGACCCGGTGCAATCCCGTTTAGAGGTAAAGCCCCAGTTCCAAGCACACAGATGCAGAGAACAACATACTGAACAGGCGTAGAAGAGGGAAGAGGGAGGGAGATGGGTCCAACAGAATACAAATTGTTTTCCTTGGAATCCACTAAAGTCAGTAGCGACGCTGTTCTCTAGCAGAAATAAACAAACTGACAGGAAGGAGCGGGACTAAAAATGCACATTAAATAAACATTACTGATGCAGCTGTCAAAGAGAACCACAGTGTGTGTGTGTGTGTGTGTGTGTGTGTGGTGGGGGAGGGGGGGGGTCTATCTTCTCTTCTTTGAACCATGTGTGTGATGTTTGCTGTGCTGGTCAAGGCCAGGGAAGTGAGAGGAAGAAATTGGGAGAAGGGAGAAGAGAGGGACAGCACATGAACAAGAGAAATGGAGGAGGATGAGAGAGAAAATAGGAAGCTCACAAGCAGGAACTAAGAGAATTTAAAAGAAACTGTTTTTTTTTTTGCAGACATATTTGAATACTGTAAGTCTGTGCATTACCGTGTGTGCGTGTGTGTGTGTGGCTGTGTGTGAGAAAGCAGGCGAGGAGCGGCTCTCATGGGAGGCCACCGACGAGAACGAAAAGAATCACCGTCTACTAAAATGATGCCATCAGCTCTCAGGGCAGTAAGCACACACACACACACACACACACACACATTATTTTCCCTTCACTTGTTCCCCTTCTCTCCCTCACACACCAAAAGTGCCCACCTCTCCATTCCACAAGGTAATTGGATTTAAAATTAGAGAAAGCCAACAAATTGATTATTGAGGCCATTGGCTGAGCTGCAGAAGAGATTGGCTAAGGCACCAACTGCCCCCCCCCCCACATCGAGGTAACGAGACGTGCACATGGTAGGCGTCACGCACGGGTGGCCTGATCCATGGTCTCCATGGTGAAGTGTGGCCGACTGCTGAGGGGTACAGGTGCCTGTGTCGTGTTCTGTGTGTGTGTGTGTGTGTGTGTGTGTGTGTGTGTGTCTCCTTGTGTCTACCGAGCCCTAAAAACACGTACAGTATATCACCTGGAGACTCAATACCCTGAAATGCAATGTTCTATAAATAGGTTCCATTTCATTTAATGTGTTCAAATGTTAAAAGATGCTAAAAGAGATCTTGGCTAAGAGCTTCTCTTCCATAATGAGTCGTCCCTCTGAAAAGACAAGGCACCGGTGCACATGCAGTGTTGGACGGGGAAGGGGAGAGCAGCTGAGAGGGTTTCGAGGTTTGATTGACAGGCATGAGATGAAAGGTTCGGGACATTAGGATACCTGTATCGATCAGCCGTCATCACTTAACTGTGATGTATGACAGATGGGCGTGCTAATGTGTGGGGCTCTGTCTGCCTGGGAGCCTTTGGAGGAAAGAGCGGACGGTTAAGAGGACCCGTCTGTTCGCCAGACAGCAGCGACACTGGGAACAAAAGATTCCCACATTAGTAACACAGCTAGTCGCTCGCTGCCACCCGTGGTTCCAATAACAACTGTTGTCTCTTGTCGTTCGTAAAGGGAACACAAGCATTTGAACTATTCTCAACAAGCTTAGCTTGTTAGCTGCGTATGCACCAAGGATGCAGAATGTACAAATCACACAGAATTATCTTTTGCTGAGGAGGTGGAAGCAGCACATTCACATTCATAACGTGATAAGACTATGTATAATGTATAAGATGCCTATAGGGTAGGCCTGTGCGAATAATTGAATTTTTATTTTGATTACGATTTCGGGCTTCCAACGATTACGAAAACAATGTAATCGAGATAAACCTATTATTTTGCCGCATTCTGTTTTGCAATGGTGCTCTCATTTTGTCTTGTGTTACAAATCCAGCGTGCCCGTGTGCTTTCGCCCTTCCCTAAAAGCCCAAACTCACTCTCACCAGGCTGTGACATTAAATAATTGTGATTTAAAAATTGACCAAAATAATTTTTATTATGATTTTTGCCATAATTGAGCAGCCCTACTAAAGGGTGGGACACTTTACACCTTACAAATGGGGGTGTACCAGCACCAGTAAGCAATGGAACCCTGTATCGAACAATAGAACAAGTCCCCTGTAGAACAATGCAAACTGTTCTTTATTGTATCTACTGCTTATAGCGTCCTGTAACTGTCACCTGGCTATATGGTGAGTGAATCAAACTACCTTTCCTTCATAGCTATTATTCTTTTCATTTAGTTCATGTTATATTTATCTCACCATTTAGACCACTAACTCACTAAACTTCTGAAAGCTCAGCGGTTATTGCATTGCAGGAAGTTGGCGACAGCCACAATAACAGAGCTAATAACTTTGATATTGATTTCTCCAGAATAGTTTGAAGAATATATTTCAGTCAGCTTGTAACCCTCCCTGGGAACACAGACTACACTTCTTTTGTTAATATTGCATTCCTTCTGCACCACAATAAAAGAAGCTTACGGTTAGAGGACATTTTTTTTACGTTTGCCCTAAGACATGGTACAGTAGATACAGTATAGTAGTAAACAAAGACGAGGTCAGTGTGTACAATCAAATTTACAATATTAGGCGTCTGTCTCAAACAGTCTGTAACACATGTAACACAGTTACAACAAATGCAACAAAAACTCATAGGCAGTATAAACATACACACACACACACACGTAGCCACGCACGCAGCTATCCAAATTAAACCTGCATTAGAGGTGTAGTGTTCTAGGTGTTTGATTCAACGCTGAAAGGCTATTGGTTCGAGTCCCAGCATGGCCCTTATGTAAGCCTCCTTCAGTAAGATGTCTAACCCCCACCTGCTCCTGAATGCTCAGTTTAACTGTCACGTTGGATAAGAACGTCTGTTGAATGCCATAATTGTAACTTTAAATGAAGGTCTAAAAAAGAACAATAAGTACGGAATAAAATAAACAATGAATCCACCACTTGACACTAGTGTTAAGCAGAAATCATCTACAGGTTGCTGTTAACAATTGACACATTAGAAATGAGAGGTCTGTGCACCTGAATTGATATGCTGTAATAATTTAACTATATCCCATGGCTGCATGACATATGGGCTGCCTGAATGTCCATCGTCCTGTGTCTAGTGTGTGTGTGTGTGTGTGACAGATGGGCTGTTTGCTCCCACCAAGTTGTGGCATGTCTCATTTCTCACAAAGGAAATAGAGAGCCCAGACACATCCAGCTGGCCATCCCAACAGGTGGAATGAATGGTTTCCGTTGATGACGAACAGAAAAAAAAGACGAGAAAGTGGCCAAGTGCGTCCCAAATCACCGCATGGCAACAGGATTATCTATGACATGCTGAGAGGGCTTTGTAAACAACTGTCTGTATGAATTGTACATTTTCAAATTGAAATTTTATTTCCAATTAAATTTAAAACAACCGTGCATTCAAACACAGAGAATATTCCGGCCACAGCGCTGTGCTTTAACTTGAGACGTTCTCATTAAGTCCCCCAAGACTAAACCAGGAGGCTCACTGACAAGACTTTTCTAACTACGCCTTGTTACAAAGCGGATTACGGGCCGCGTTAGGGATGCTGGCTGGCCAAAGACAGATTATACTGGACATTATTGAAAGAACATGGTCTTTTCCAAGAGCTTAATTTGTTCTATGGCGCCACGCATGCACGAGCATGTTATAAATCCTACTAATTAGAATGAAAATGTCTGCAAGGAAAAGGGAGGAGGTGGGAGGAGCAGACATTAGAAGCAAATTGAGAACATTCTGGAAGCAGAGGAGAAGGAGATGACAGGGGCTACCAAAGACTTAAGGTGAACATTGCACAAGGTGCAAAACTCAGCACCAAAGACAAAGAATATACGAAAAAACATAAACAACAATGCCACCTCAGCTGGCCGGCCTGACTGTACACGACACGCCATCATGGTTATGAGCGCAGCCACGAGGTCGCTAAGTAAGAGGAGCGGTCTCGGCTCCGCCGTTTGACGCAGCGACTGAGCCGCAGCGAGTGACACCCGAAAGCGCAAGTGTTAATTTATTCTCCATTACCCGCTCGCCTCTCCTGGGGAGCAACCATGTGGATCCCTCCTGCAAAATGGAGGGAGGGAGAGAGGGAAGGGGAGAGGTGGGCTGTAATGGTAGCTGATGGAAAGCATACAAAGAAGGCGGGAAAGATAGGATAGGAGGAAAGATGTAACGGGGAGGCTGGGAGCGTTACAGGGATGAGGGAGGCAGCAAGAGGGAGGGGAGAGAGACATTAATGAAGGCAGAATTGGAGTGGCGGCGATATGGAAGAACAAAGGTGAAAGACGACGTTATTAAGAGGGTTTAAGGGCATGAGAGGGGGCTTCAATGAGAAAAGGAGGGTGGCAGTCAGACATTTGATTGGCCAATGAAAGAAGGCAGGGGGATGATAGTGGGAAATACAGCGAGGGCTAGAGGGAAGGTTAGAGGGATGAATAGAGGGTAGGGACTGACGTGCAACCGAAAGGGCACGGGTTCGAATCCCCCCTACATAGCTTTGTTAAAAAAAATTATTCTTACTTGTAATAAGGAGGGAAGGTGGGAGGGGAGGTGGAGATAAAAGATGAGAGCAATGCAGGAGGAGGGAGACAGCAACAGACAGGATTGTTGAAGTCTCCCAACGTTGATGTTTTTGTTGTCTCTAGACAAACTAGCCAGCTGTCGGTGCTGTGAGCGCTACAGAAGCAGCTGCTATCTTCTGCAGCGTAAGCATTTCAGTTGATCTCCAGACAGCGCGCACCCCTTGGAGAGACGACAGGACACATACAACAGCTTAGCACAACACCGCATCGCGGCCCGGTACCGTGCAGAATAGACAATGGAGGAAATAGAAAACACAAGCAAGCCTAACCAGGCGGAGAATTGAAATACTTGTGAAAGTAATATGCAGCCATCGCCGCTGCCACCAAGGCAAGGCAGGGGACATCCATCTGGTGCAGTTTGGAAATTCATAATGCATCTGCTCCGTTCTCGTTTTAATGCGAAAAAACGCCATCAAGAATTATTGAGACACCATTAGGGAGAATTAATTATTAACATTAGCTAATTGTTTAATTTAATGTGCCGCCGCAGTCTTTCCAAGCTGTACAACCCTCCTGGAAAAAACACGCGCGCGCGCACACACACACACACACACACACACAAACCTAAACCCATAAACCCAAGGACAGCTAATGGAGCGAATGACTGAACATGCGGTGGGTGCCATTGGTACACACAATATCACTTTGACAACATGCTACGAGCATCATAAATCCATTAGACCTTCAGCACCTGCTACAAGTACAGTAGCTTCTGTAGACAGTTGGTACTAGTCATTATTCCCTTGAGGTTGGCTTGTCCGTGTCTCTACTGAAACCCAACATACATCCACCGCTACACCACAATGCATAGTGCGGATGGCCTACATCAAACACACACACACACACGCAGACTAAAGCAATATGCTAACACACATGCCTGAGTGCACTTGAGCACACACAGGCAAACACAAACACAGATGTACACACATACACACGCAGTCACGCTGGAAAAACAAGCACACACACACACACACACACACCCAACACTACTATTGTCTCCAAACTCTGCTATCACTACTAACACACAAACACTCTACTTTTGTCTCCAAACTCAGCTGTCGCCACTAAAACACCCACACACACACACACACGCAACTCCTGTCGAACAGTGACTTTGCTGAGCTGGGTGAGTTAATCATTCAAAATATAATTAAAATCAATACAGCAGAACAGATTGAATGAGGGGAAGAAAAAAAAACCATGCAAACAGCCTACGTCCTAAGTGTCCATGTTCCCTATGGAGAGAGAAAGAGGACAGACAGCAGGACTGATAAGACAGCCCGGAGGTGAAGACACTTCTGTTTCTTTATCATAAGAAAGCAGGAATTAACGTTGAGCCAGACAGACGTCAGAGGACAGAGAGATACCGACAGACACACAAATCACATGCCAGGGCAGAAAGACAGATGATGTAAAGAGACAGACAGCCATAAACAGTATAACTGCCTATGGCTGTGTAAAAAAGACAGACAGGCAGGCAGTCAGACAGACAACAGCAGCCCTACATTTCCATTTGAACAGGAAAGAATAACTAGATAAACTAGAACTAACACCCCACGGTTGTATGCCTCAGCGAACCAGGTCAGTTTCAGTCTACGTACATTTTTTAAAATTTGAAGAAATTCCCTGCAGGCATTCTTGAGATATTGCATTCACAGCGACCTCAAGGTGTTTGTGAGATATCACGTTCACAAGAATTGGATGTACATGAGGTACCAGCAACCTTGACCTTGGACCACCATCTTGAGATATTCCGTTCACAAAAAATGGGGCAGACAGGTGGACGGACAACACAAAAACATGGCCTCCCGGGAGACATAAAAAGTACCAAAATTATAGAAAGTTAGGAGAGAGGAAAAGACAGACAGTAAGACAGACAGTGAGACAGTGATACAAACAGATAAAGAAACAGACAGAGGTAATCTTATAAAGAGCAGTTAGCTAACAAAGACAGATAATTAGATAGAGAGTAGAGAGGACAGCATGCTGGAGGGAAGGAGGGGGTGAGAGAGAGAGAGGGGGGGGGCAGTATTTAAAAGACTACTGCAAGGAACAAGAGTAATTTCAGAGGCTGGCAAAATTAGTGTATGCATAAAAGTTATCTAACCTTCTAGACCTCTGGCCATCTGAAAATGTATGTAGCCAAGATGTTAAAAACTCAACTAAACTGACACGCTTTGTACCAAAGACATCTTTAAGATGAAGAATCGTACTTTTCCCAACCCAGACATTGTTAAAATGTTGTTTCCCCATCATTCTATGATGGATGAAAAAAAACTTGATGAACATCCAGTCACAGTTTGGTCATTAGACTTCAGATCAGACAAACGCGGGAGAATGCATCACAGGCGTGACATCAGGGTTTCACTTTTTGCATTAAAGCATCTGTAAACTTGAGTTTTACTGAGCAAGCTGGGCATAACTGTCAGAAAGGATTTATCACAAAGTCTGGATTAAGTGGCCCTATAAGTGTATGCTTGTGTCCAAATTTTTAAAATGTTTTTGTGGCTTATACAACAGTAAATTCCGACCAAGGAATTTCATTGGCCAAGAGGCATTCCACGAGTGCTGATATAGATTATAACAGCACTGGGACTTTTAACTATACATGTATCACTCCGCTTTACAGGCATTCTAATAACAAATAACATTTGAGTTAAATTATGAATGGTCGTCAGGAGAGGAAAGAATCCTGGATCGTTATATCACGAGCCTCTGGCTGGTTGTTCATGGAATTTAAACATTGGAGCAACATACAGTCTGATCCAACTGTAATCACACATGCCACCAACTGTCAACAGACTCTTATTTCACTGGTTGCATAATAAATGGAGACATACAAATAATTGTACGTGATACAAAGTAGCTGGCCTGTGGTAACATGTAGAACCTACACAAAGCAGCATGCTAGTGTGCAGGCAAATGTTTATGCGTTGCTTGGCAACCGTCCGTTTCCGTTGCGGACTTATTTTCTGTTGGCGGAGCAAAATTAATGCATATTACTGTTAACTAATATAGGGCGCTTGTAGAACTGTTGTATAAAAGCAATATCACACTCAAGGTCGTGCTGCTATACTGTATATCAGCACGGCTGTGATTCGGCCGTAGGTATGAGGCCGCAGGACGAGTGCCGAAGATAATCACATATTCAGCATAACGCACTCCCTCTCGTGTTATATTCCTTAAATGTAAGTGTGTTTGCCAAAGATCATAGCTGGTGAAAATGTTAGCCTTATATCCTATTAAAGAGCAATGAAATCACTAGTCAAAGACGAAGAATATCATGAATACAGAGCAGATCACTATAGCCATATTGTGTTGGATCTGAGACAAAAAAAAACAGCATGAATATGAACATGGAATTATCAGCCAAAATGCCTACAATTCAAAATGTACCAGTAACATATCAGATTTCATCTGTTCTGTACATTTGTTGAATTTCCATCCAATACAATATAACTGAGATTTGGCCTGCACAATACCACAAATCCTCTTTGTTCCACAGCCATGGAACATCTTGAAATAAATTAAAGCACTAGAAGTTACTGTATTTTAACATTTGAGAGGTTTTATTATTGCCTCCTCTGAATCAAATCCCTTCCCCGCTTGTCCCAGTTTGTTGTCACATAAACACACACAATTCTTTTATTACATTTATTTGCAGACATGTAACATTGGAAAGAATGTTACATGAATTACATATTCTAAAAGGACATGTTTTGGGTGATTTATAGTTTGTTTTTGTGTGGTGTTTAATGTGCCCCGTTTATTCCTATTATAGTCTATGGAGTCCCGACAGCGGAGATCCTTAGAAATCTAGATTGAATTATTCACTTAGATTCAGGGCAGAAACGATCGCTATGTTAGCAAAGGATGGGAAAATGAGGTCGAGGTAAAGATTTGGCCAGAATTATCCTTTTAATTTATTCTTAGATTGAACTGGATAAGAATATCAGTAAATGAAAGCAAAAAGGACGACGGTGTGTGGAATTACTAAACGATAAGTAGATGTGAAATATTGATTGACAGCTATCGTCGTCCCCGATGACAGCTGTGTATTTGGTCCCAGCGGACTAAGTGTGAATGTGATTAGATCCAGGCATAATAATGGATCCTCTTAGAATTGACGTTAACTCTCTCAGAGGTGAGGGATTCGATTTAATTAGTCTCCTGAATGTCTCCCCCTCTTCCCGTTACCTCTGCACCTCTTCCGGCTGTTTTCCTCTCTGGCCGTCTCGATTCATTACCCTAAAGGACAGGCAAATCAACCTTTCAACTTTCCAACTAAGGGTGCCAAGCACCCAAAAAAGCCATTATTCCAACGTTAAATCCCAAAATAGGAATGCAGAAACTTAAATATTTTATTTATTTGTTCCAGGCTGAAGTTGGTCACCACTGTGCTGGCAATATGCTGACATCGGCATACTGCGTGTGCCAGTCATAGCGGAGGTGTCAGTTGTCCCGATGCAACACAACTGTCATAGGAGATGTCCGTCAAGCAGCTCCACATGCCTCGACATTTTGCCCAGTTGCGTTTTCTAATAGCAATACACTTTTTCTTTTTTAACTAAAACTTTGGTGCATGCTTAACAATACACTCAACTTTCATATTCAATTCACTATTTGAATTTCAGTTTTCAGTTTCCAATTTCCTTTTTAAACGGATTGTCTCTGCTTCACCCCACCTTTCTCTGCCTTACCGTTTACCTGCATGCGTGTGTGTGTGTGTGTGTACCTGAGAGAGAGAGGAGAGGTGGGGAGAGAGAGACAGAGACAGAGACAAAGAAAGAAAGAAAGAAAGAAAGAAAGAAAGAAAGAAACCCACAACTTATGTGACAAATTGGACAGTGACAGAAGATTGGGGGGGGGGGGGGGGGGG
>JAODLI010002701.1:0-10357 GCA_027575585.1 Percopsis omiscomaycus
ACTGTAACTGTACTCACTGTAGGTCTTAACACTAACTGTACTCACTGTAGGTCTTAACACTGTAACTGTACTCACTGTGAGTCTTAATACTGTAACTGTACACACAATTCATGTCACTACATCACAATAAGTACATGACACCACAGTGTCATGTAGAGGGGACACATTGCTGTGGCATGGTCATGTGACATGGTCATGTGACACTCACACCAGGGGGGTCTGTCAGAGCGGGACCTCAGAGCAATGGAGGACGGCAGGACCCTCTGGGGGATGTACTCGTCCACCAAGGGCTGGTTCTGGGTGTCAAACATGGCCGATAGTGCTGAGGAGAGAGACCAGCATGTCAGCAGGGCCACAACACCCCAGAGTGAGTGTGTAGCAGCAGTGTGTAGCAGCAGTGTGTAGCTACAGTGTGTAGCAGCAGAGTGTAGCAGCAGAGTGTAGCTACAGTGTGTAGCAGCAGAGTGTAGCAGCAGTGTGTAGCTACAGTGTGTAGCAGCAGAGTGTAGCAGCAGAGTGTAGCAGCAGTGTGTAGCAGCAGAGTGTAGCAGCAGAGTGTAGCTACAGTGTGTAGCAGCAGAGTGTAGCAGCAGTATGTAGCAGCAGAGTGTAGCAGCAGAGTGTAGCAGCAGTGTGTAGCTACAGTGTGTAGCTACAGTGTGTAGCAGCAGAGTGTAGCTACAGTGTGTAGCAGCAGTGTGTAGCTACAGTGTGTAGCTACAGTGTGTAGCAGCAGTGTGTAGCAGCAGTGTGTAGCAGCAGTGTGTAGCAACAGTGTGTAGCTACAGTGTGTAGCAGCAGAGTGTAGCTGCAGAGTGTAGCAGCAGAGTGTAGCTACAGTGTGTAGCAGCAGTGTGTAGCAGCAGTGTGTAGCAGCAGAGTGTAGCAGCAGAGTGTAGCAGCATAGTGTAGCTACAGTGTGTAGCAGCAGTGTGTAGCAGCAGAGTGTAGCAGCAGAGTGTAGCAGCAGTGTGTAGCAGCAGAGTGTAGCAGCAGAGTGTGTAGCAGCAGAGTGTAGCTGCAGAGTGTAGCAGCGTGTAGCAGCAGAGTGGGCGTGGTACCTCTGGAGGCCCGGGCGTGGGCGTCCCCTGCGTGCTCACACACGGTGCTGAGGAAGGCAGAGACCTGCCTGAGGGACAGGGCGTTGTGCAGCGTCTCCAGGGGGTAGATGGAGGGCACCATGGAACAGCCCTCGAACCCTGCAGGGGGGGGAAGGAGCAGGCCAGGCCCCGTGGGGCCCGTCAGGGGCTGTTAGACCGGACACAGGGCCCTGGTGCACCCCCCAGCACCACCCTCAGCAGCCTGCCACTATGGACCCACCCGGATGGCCCTTAGTGACACCAGGGCTAACACTGTGTACAAGACCATGCTGGATCACAGATGTCAATCACACACACCAGAAGCCATCTCCACACGTCAGCAGGTCTCACTGCAACTCCAAAAGCAGGCAGAGCTAACGGCGTACCGAGCTAACGGCGTACCGAGCTAACGGCGTACCGAGCTAACGGTGTATGTAGCCAACGCCGTACGTAGCTAACGGCGTATGGAGCCAACGGCGTATGTAGCCAACAGCGTACGTAGCCAACGGCGTACGTAGCTAACGGCGTATCGAGCTAGCGGCGTACCGAGCTAGCGGCGTACCGAGCTCAGCTGTCCACACTGCAGAGCAAGTCTACTGCCATTCAGTGTTAGTTGAAACCAAAGCACGTCAACACACTGCACAGACCACGATGCATTAACCTGACATCAGATGAACTAGCATGCCTGTGTACATCCCCACACAGAGGCCTTATTACAGTACCAGACCACAACACAAGCTGGTTAGACACTACAGGGGCAGCACCCAGCATTTAGAATCCACTGTTAGCAGCCTCAGAATGCCAATACAGACCCCTTACCACATATTAGTTTAGATGGCATACAGTAGCTTGGTGTCGCTAGTACCAGTGTCTCCTTATGCTCCAATGTGGAAGTAAAGAGTTCACCTCTACACAAACACAAGACCCCTTATTGTGTCAGACATAATGTAGATGTTCTTATGTGATTATGGACGCATCTCCAATGCAAGATAAAGATCTTCTAAAAGGCCTCTACCTCTCACAAGGGGGTGCTATAGTCCTCCATTCATACGTGACTGAATGTGAGATGAGACCAGATAAGGACCGTGTCTGGCCTGGTGCTTCCGACAGGAACGGTTGTATGATTTCACTCCTCATCAAACTGCTGCCTTGGGACCGTTGTAATGACGCGCTAATGTAACGTAGCCCTTTTCCCAGCCTGGAGCTCACAGGAAGGGTTCCTAGCAGCGTGCCAGATTCAGTAGGTGAGGAGACGCACGTCCGTTAGGGGCACACGCTGCATTCAAAGCCTTCAGCTAGCAACATAGCCAACATACCATGCCCTGTTCACAACGCGTAGCTCTGTTGCCTAGCGATACACCACAAGCCGACATAACCAATAAGAAGTTTGCATCTTCTGACCCTCAGTATAGTCCAGAGGTAGAAAGGACTGATTCATTTATGGGAGTGTAACAAACCAGAACGCGGCAGCAGCAGTAGATATACTAGGGGCCTGGTAGCTTGACCTCCAGCTGAAAGGTCACAGGTTTGAGCCCCGGAATGGGCGACCGGTCAGCCTCCCTGAGCAATCTGTGGAAGCCCTACCTGTGGAAGCCCTACCTGTGGAAGCCCTACCTGTGGAAGCCCTACCTGCTCCTACATGACTGTAACCCTATTAGAGTGATGTCATGTGACACTTGTTGCCATGCGGTGTCAGAGCCACTATGGGATGCCAGGCCCGTCACATGACTGGTTGTGTGCTGGAGGGGGGGGGGTCTGATGACGCATCGGAAGCTGGGAACAAACACAAAGCACAGGCAGAGCAGGGGGAGGGGAGGCGGGGGAGGAGCAGGGGGAGCAGGGGGAGGGGTGGAGAGGGCTGACCGTGGAGGCACTCTAGGGGGTCCTGGCCGGAGGTGAGCCAGTTGCGGAGCAGGCGGAGGTGGTAGGAGCAGTGGTGGAGGTGGTGGGCCAACGCCCCGTCCAGGAACGGGTGGCGGCCCAGGCTGAGGTCGCAGGAGAAACGCCTCAACAGCTGGGCCACATGGTGCTCCTCCAGGGGCTCTGGGCGGAGCAGGAGGAGGTGACGGGAGGAGCAGCAGGAGGTGAAGGGAGGAGGAGGAGGAGGAGGAGCAGAGGATAGATCAAAGGGTGGATGGAGAACAATGAAGACAAACCTGAACACTTCCACGTCCATATGACGCCCAGCATCCATCAAGCCTCCTTCACAGGAGCTCACTGGGGTAGGCCTGGTAGTGTGTGCTACTGCCCCTACTGGTAGTGTGTGCTACTGCCCCTACTGGTAGTGTGTGTGCTACTGCCCCTACTGGTAGTGTGTTCTACTGCCCCTACTGGTAGTGTGTGTGCTACTGCCCCTACTGGTAGTGTGTTCTACTGCCCCTACTGGTAGTGTGTGTGCTACTGCCCCTACTGGTAGTGTGTGCTACTGCCCCTAGTGGTAGTGTGTTCTACTGCCCCTAGTAGTGGTAGTGTGTTCTACTGCCCCTAGTGGTAGTGTGTTCTACTGCCCCTAGTGGTAGTGTGTTCTACTGTCTCTACTACTGGTAGTGTGTTCTACTGCCCCTAGTGGTAGTGTGTTCTACTGTCTCTACTGGTGGTAGTGTGTTCTACTGCCCCTAGTGGTAGTGTGTTCTACTGCCCCTAGTGGTAGTGTGTTCTACTTTCTCTACTGGTAGTGTGTGTTCTACTTTCTCTAGTGGTAGTGTGTGTTCTACTGCCCCTAGTGGTAGTGTGTGTTCTACTGCCCCTATTGGTAGTGTGTGGCCCACTGTCTCAATACTACCAGTAGAGACAGTGAATACATTTCTAGACAGTAGAAACACAGTAGAAAGTTTTTGAGAAACATTTCAATTGTGAATGAAAATGCAGATCTGGGTGGTCGAAGGTAACTGACATTGCCGTAGATTACTTTTTACCAAAGGTCTTGGCGTTCTATTGAGGATAGGAAGCTCAGCCAGACAGTTTAACTAAAGTTCACTTGTGATTCCAAGTGTAACTAAATGCTAAAGTTAAAACAGGAACAGCACCATGTACAGGTGGGTTGTCAGTTCCGATTGGCTCAAATTAGTACCCGTCATTAGTTCTATAGGCAGGATAGGCTACGGGTTGGGGCTGTCCACTCCAACCAAAGGTTGGACTGTAGTTTCGATCTCCAACATGCCCACCTGTGGATGGCGCTGTTCTTGCAGTTTGGTAATAGCATGTCGGAACAGAAAGGAGAAAGAGGTGGAGTGAGAGAAAGAGTGTGTGTGAGTGTGTGTGTGTGGGTGTGTATAACAGTGAAGAGCAGGGAGAGAGAAGCAACAGTCTATCTCCGAGGAAGCTCCATCTATGTCTTATAGCGACGCTTCTCGTCTCATTCAGTTTCTCTTTCTGTCCTGTGCTGAGAGGGGGCGGAGCCTTGCACCCTATTTCATGCCAATGAACCAATCATAACGAAGCATCAGTGGACCCACCTTGGCAGCGACCAGAACAGATAGAGGAGAAAACTAGAGAACAGGGGATGTGTGTCGTGTTTACCATGTTGCCATGGGTGACATTTAACACACAGAGGACATGTTACTCTGTCAGGGACATGTCAATCAAGCGGGTCTGTACACGGCCAGAGGTGAGGACCGTGTACGGTCAGTATGGTGGCTTCTTAAAGGCACGCCCCCAGAACCCTGCACCACTGGGAAGTATGGGTGGCTCTTGAATCCAGAGGTGTTGTTCCACCTCTGTGCCAGCAGGGGAGGGTAGTCAGAGCCGAAACGATGTCGGGACAACCGGAAAGGCAGAACAGGGCAGTGACGTTTTGATGAGTCATGCATCTATAAGAAGGTATTATGTCCTGAATGAAAGGTATAACTATAGCAGGTGTGTCTATACAAATACATACTACAGAGCTTGTAGCAGGCGATGGTTGCAAGAGGCATTTCTCACCAGCGCTCATAGAAGCGGTTGTAAGCCGTATGGCTGTGCGTCGCGGAGCACCAACCAGCCATAGACACACACAGGCGATGCCGGGAGCCGCTTAGCGTGCGTCTCTTATCGAGCTGAGGTCACCTAACACACGAGACTGCAGTACAGATGGACCTTTCTCCACCAACGCTGTTACACGTCACGCTCTCCGCTTGGTTCAGCACGCCGCACAATAGCGGGTCTTCTTAACGGCATCGCGGGATCTCTACATCTCTAATATCGTCCCATAACCAGGGGCTGTGAGGAAGATTATCGTGGCCTTGCAATATCGTTTGTCACGATAATGTTTTTTTTCGACCAAGCCTAGAACCAACATGTTCAGCTTCAAACAGCTATGGCCGCCATATCGTCTCTTGCCCCTGAAGTAGACAAGCATGCCAACGTCATCATAGTGCGTTATCAAAGCAATGTTCTCTTTACAAATGAGTACATTGCTAACAAGACATCATAAACATGGCAGCCGATTCAGGGGCTCACCCCGTGAGAACCACTCTTGGCCGTTCAGACTGTTGTTGGCTGACGGGTTCACAAAGCCACTTCCCACTGAGCTGCTGGATAAAGACTTCACCTCCCAGCAGTCACTGCACTTCAACGATACTAATTAAGAGTGTAGTCCTAAACAGCCCTCTCTGCTTCTGCAACATGCACACTAATAGCCACCTGCTGCTCCCAGAAACACATCATTGCAGAAAGACAACATCACCTTCAACATTAGCCCTGGTTTGGCTCTTGTGTTCACATGAAACCCACATTTGCACAGTGAAAACATGTTCCCTTGATTCAAATAAAAGGGGTCAGATTCATTCCAGTTCATGAGACACACGGTGCAAGCCATGCCTTAACCCTTTCCCCGTTTGGCAGTGAACACTGATCCAAGGTCAGACGACTATGACTGAAGACAGTTATACAGCAGCTGCTGCCACAGGAATGAGACATTACTGAGACCAGTACAGAAACAGGGGAAGGGCTAAACACTGGTGTTCTTGCTGCTTTCACAGATGGGTTGGCTTCACACAGTGGAACACATGGAACAGTGGAACACATGGAACACTCCACTGGGGTGACGGTGACACATTTAGAAACCTAATGCACAATGTCCCGCAGGGTTCCCACCCTCGGCTGGGTCCTAAACTGTCCCCGAACTGACTCGTTGGCCTCATAGCATGGGAATTACATAGTCAAAGAATTGCAGTACATCAGTACATTCTGAATTATGTAGTAATTACCCAGTAATAACCCAGTAATTACCCAGTAATAACCTAGTAATTACCCAGTAATAACCTAGTAATTACCCAGTAATAACCTAGTAATTACCCAGTAATAACCTAGTAATTGCCCAGTAATAACCTAGTAATTACCCAGTAATAACCTAGTAATTACCCAGTAATAACCTAGTAAATGCCCAGTAATAACCTAGTAAATGCCCAGTAATAACCTAGTAATTGCCCAGTAATAACCTAGTAATTACCCAGTAATAACCTAGTAATTGCCCAGTAATAACCTAGTAATTGCCCAGTAATAACCTAGTAATTACCCAGTAATAACCTAGTAATTACCCAGTAATAACCTAGTAAATGCCCAGTAATAACCTAGTAATTGCCCAGTAATAACCTAGTAATTACCTAGTAATAACCTAGTAATTACCTAGTAATAACCTAGTAATTACCCAGTAATAACCCAGTAATTACCCAGTAATAACCTAGTAATTACCCAGTAATAACCTAGTAATTGCCCAGTAATAACCTAGTAATTACCTAGTAATGACCTAGTAATTACCCAGTAATGACCTAGTAATTACCCAGTAATAACCTAGTAATTACCTAGTAATAACCTAGTAATTACCCAGTAATAGAGCAGTAACCGTAGGTATTCTATACCCATGGTTACTGAATAAACCATCACATGACGGTATATTTATTATAGTAAGCAATTAGTTAATTACTACACAAGAAATTATGGCATGTGTTTTAAAGTGTTATTGCAATAGATCATTTAAATGTGTTCTGTTAAGATGATAACCAGCTGATAGACCAAGGGTGAGACATTTTATGGTGCGTTTACCATTTAGTACTACCACAATAGTTAGACGAATGAAAGAAGTGGTGTGTGTACTGTTTGGCCACTAGGGGCACAGCGATGACAAGATGGGGTCCTGCACCCCTCCTGCAGGGGTGTGCATTGTGCATGTTAGCCTGTAAAACCACCTGCTCTTTGCAAGCTCCGCCCCTCCTGCAGGGGTGTGCATTGTGCATGTTAGCCTGTAAAACCACCTGCTCTTTGCAAGCTCCGCCTCTACGCTTCGCACATTAGTCTGGAAACGATCGGAAACCGTTTGTCACTCGAGTAGAGAACTACTGGCCAATCAGAGTCCAGGTGGGTGGGTGTTGTGGTGCCCACAGCAACTTAGTGCCTGTTCTCGGAAAGTCATCCCAATGTAGGTCTTGTTCCGATTGGTTGAAGGCGGTCCAATCACCATCTGATGACAGCACCTGTTGCCACTGCCTCTACCACAATCGACTTTAAATGGACAGTTTCCAGACTGAAGTGCAGAATGGAGCAAATCCCGGAGCTTGTAAAATCATGTTCATCTTACAAGGCTAATGCATTTATGCATTTTTGAATATTAGAACGTTTCGTCACACCCCTAATTTACTGCACAGCCCGGTGTTCTGCACGTAAAACATCTAGACATTTCCGGTCTGGAAAACACAGAAATACAGATATATCATTCTTGGGTGCTGCCCAAATTCACTGGCCAGTGGGAACCCTGGTTACAATCAGAATGAGTTAGACAGGTGAGACCCAAACTTATGGGCAGACACAAATAAAACACCCAGGATGCTGGCGGTCCATAGTAACAAAACAAAAAAGTGAAATTACCCTAAAAAGGTAGAAAATAAAGGTTTCAGACATGCAAGACAAAGGAGGTGAAGAAGTGGAAATATACTTGAAAGAGGCAGACGTACCATTAGTCGGATGCTTTGCAAACGACACAGAAAATCGTTTTACTGCCGGCATAGACAACAAGTCTGAGGAAATAAAAAAAGGTCACTAGAGTTACCAAGAGAGCAGCGTTGCCAGTGAGCAGCTGATAGTAAACTGTCTTATGTGACTGTAACCCTGACAACAGTAAACCGTCTTATGTGACTGTAACCCTGACGACGGTAAACTGTCTTATGTGACTGTAACCCTGACGACGGTAAAATGTCTTATGTGACTGTAACCCTGACAACGGTAAACTGTGTCATATGTGACTGTAACCCTGACGACGGTAAACTCGGTAAAGCAAAACTGCTCCTAAACAAAAACAATGATGTAAGCAGAAAAAGACAAGTATCTTTTTGCCATTTAGGAAGCCCTGCTTAAACAGGCTGTAATATCTTACATCCAGAAGTGGTTCTGGGACTACAAATGGAATAAGATTTCCTGACAAAATGAGATGAAATGATTCCAATATAGGAGACGAAGACAAAAATGTAAGAAAAAAGAAAAATACAATGACTGCTATATCCAGGTTTATTTTCCACCTTTCCTTTCCACTCTTCAGTGGAGAGGTAAAATACACAGAACCCAGACAGCAGATATTCAAATGTTTTCTATTTTTAGACCCAAAGACAATGGCCATGTTAGAAGTGAACGACTGCAAGCCACAGGCTCCAGACAGACAAAAACAGACACAGACACTGAAGGAACACATATTTGTGAGACTATGGCAGCAAAGCTCTTATGTTGCTTCTGAGGGAGAGATGCTTTGTAAGAAATGGAGGGTGAATACAACGCCATGGCTACAGTAAGACAATGTGGCAGCCAAGACAGGACAAGTTCTGTGTGACACAACAGTGACACCCGGTGGACACGAGACAAAATGTCAGTAACACATTAAGAGCTTGATGCCTGCAGATGCATTTTTTAAAAATATATTTCATATGCACTCAAGTGTAAACTAAGATTTTGTGTTTGAATCTTAAATGTCTGTTTCCTGATTGACTAGCAGTACTCTGTGACCAATGTTCTGAAAGTAAACTGACTAGATGAGTGGTTCTCAACCCATGAGCCCAGAGACCGCCGTGTACAGGAAGGGGGCGGGGCCAAGGCACCGGAAGGGGGCGGGGCCAAGGCACCGGAAGGGGGCGGGGCCAAGGCACCGGAAGGGGGCGGGGACAAGGCACCGGAAGGGGGCGGGGACAAGGTACCGGAAGGGGGCGGGGCCAAGGCACCGTATGATCAAACAGCCCGGACAACATGAAACAAATGATCCACAAGACAATAAAACCAGAATAATAAAGTGTCCCCGGGCCCCCTGAAAAGCGTCTTGTGGGCTCACAAAGGGCTGAGAACCACTGGACTAGATCACTAGTTTTAGCAAACATCTATCAGAAAAAGATAAGACAAGAAAGCACTACAGCTATTAAATTAATGCATAAAATATATAGTATTTTAGATGCATTTCAGCTCACATAATTAAAGTTACAGGCAGACACCCAATGGGTCTTTTTGGTGAATAATTGGGGCTGATTGATATGAGACACTGGTCAGAGCTGAACCAAATCCAGAGCTTGGTACAAAACATGTCAGACTCAGTCTGACGATTGATCTTGAGAGAGATCATCATTTACAGTATACATAATTAAAAATGCTATTAAATCTGACTTGGCATTGAAGGAGAACCAAGCTCTGATGACACTTAGAAGTGAATGCCTGAGAGAAGCCACTATTACACAGCATTAGCTGCTAGCATTAGCTGCTAGCATTAGCTGCTAGCATTAGCATTGGCAGGCTCATGGGTGTCTGCTTTCGATGTGGGTCTTGTTCCGATTGGTTGGCTAGATGAAGCCCAATCATCTATTGGCAACGCCTCTGTGATTGTTTTGACTCGAGCGTTGTCAGACTGATGACATGCAGAGGAACAAGCGTGGTCCCACCAGGCCGGTAGAGCATGCAATCAGCTGAACGATGCCTAAAAATAGCTTCTCTCAACAAAAAAAATAAATAAAATATAATTTTAGGCAGTTGAGCCTGGCATAACTCCTTCAATATACGGTTATTAAACCTTTAGCAGTGGGAGGATTTTTTAGCAGGGGGGGTTTGCAGATTTCGATAAGAGTGACATTATGAAAAGTGAGGATTTTGATAAGTTATGTGGGACAACAACTGCAGCAAATACAGAAATTGAAATGTGAACAATGTGAAATAAAGTTTGGGGTAAATGACACCAAGAACATCTCAGCTAACAAAGCTAAATAAAGCCAACGCAGGAACACCTTCCGCTCTGTGGCATTGCGGGGGGGGGGGGGGGGGTTTAAAGAAAAAAAAAAACC
>JAODLI010002702.1:0-10356 GCA_027575585.1 Percopsis omiscomaycus
ACTTCCACATCATTGCATTCTGTTTTTATTCACAATTTGTACAGTGTCCCAACTTTTTTGGAATCGGGTTTGTATTTGATCAACTATATACTGTATCATTCAATATGTAAACACACGCTTTTAAATAATTGATAACTTTATTGAATATAGAAAAGTAGTGATGTGACTTCCAAAGGCTGTAGTCATACCTTTCTCCAAATCTGCTATATTACCCCCTTTGTCTTGTGTCAGTAGTCGGATATCAAGAACAGGCTTTATCCTATCTAGCCCTGTTTGAGCATATCGATCTGAAAAAAAGAGTTGTATCTCTCCCTGGGTGACTAGATTATATCCGACTGCTGTAAATCAGACACAGGTGCATGAACTTCCTCCTTCCCACGTCTGCCTCCCAGCTAACCTCTCCCTTACCCTTCCTCTCTTTTCCTCTGTCAATCTCTTCTTCGTCGACACTTTCTTCCCTTTGATACTTCTGATCCTCTGCCCCAGCCCTGAGTAGATGGAAATTAGTCGGGCAAAGCGTCTTTTGCAGCCACACGCACACACACACATACACACAAAAGCTTACATATCTCCAGTCTTTTTTTCCCTTTTCTTTTTTTTTTACCGCAACCTCCTTCAGTTTCCATTGTACATGTCAACATATCAACTATGAAACTGGTCATAGACAGGAGTCTTGTAGACCAAAATAAATACATTTGACCAATGAATCTTGTAAAAAAATTGCATTAGGAATCGCTTTGGCTATAGTGTGTTGTAGACAAGTTAGAGGTACATTTTTAGAAACAAGGGAACTCAGTGAAAGTCTATAAAACAAATAATTCAGCTCAGTAAATACATCAACAAAACAAAATATTTAATTAAGAACATTAGCGTGTGGAATTATATAGCACTGTAAAACAGCAATAGCCATAAATTTGTGCAAATTAACATACAGTACATGCATGAATGCACACACAGACACACACACACAATAGCACCATGACTTTATCGAAGAATCCTGTAAAAGGAAGCTGAGGGTTACACCTCACTATTTACGTATAGAAAAGCTTCATTGACACGGAACCTCCGTCTAAAGGCCCATTCAGCTTACTGAAAATACCTTGCAAGAAAAAATGTGGGCCACTCCAAACCCTTTTGTAAAACGCTACACATTGGCTTGCCCCTACAGCTGCCTTAGGCCAGTTAGGTTCATTAAATACATACAATGACGCAGGCATTTATAACTGCACACAACTATGTCCACCTATAGCACCTGTAGCATTGAACACAAAAACCAGATAGGTATACTGCACTGCGTTTCCAATTACAGAATACCAACCACTAATGCAACAAATGCTTTAACGCTTTATACACAGTAAATTCTATACCAACTTAGTCTAATACTACACCTTATTTATTATATGTTGGGTCTTTAGCTTCCATTTATGGAAGTACTATTTTTAAGAGCACAAATGTTTTGCCAAGGCATTGTTTCTTCTACATAAAGGCTAAACATTCTCAAGTGAAGGCCACCGACCCTGTCTCTGGGTCATGTGTAGAGTGGTGAACCGGTGGTGTGATTTAATTGTCAGCAGACATCAGATTAGGATTGGAACTTGCTGTTCTCCCAGCATTCTTCAAGGGTAAAGCCTTCTACTATCTCCTATGTGAATGGAACAACCCAGATTGATTGACCCAGGTTTAAGTCCTCATTAAAGTTCAAAGTGGGTTCAGGTCATTTTGTGATTGCAGTTTAATTAGACAGTATAAATGTAGCCTACATTGAGATATATTGTATATTGTGATCTATTGTTACCTAACCCACCATGAAGATATTTTTGTAAGGTAGAATTTTTTTTTAAAAATATTTAAATATAAAGTCATTCCAGCACTTAATATCATTTTTACTTGCTTCATGATTGCTATTGATTTTAAATGCCCAACGGATATCTTTTGACTTTCTTTGCAATTTAGTGACATAATTTGTTGAAATCAGACCAATGTCGATTTTAGCAAAGCTGATTAATGAAAGCAAATGCTCTGATTTTGTCATCCCTCACAAAGCGACATGCCATACAATCAAAAATCATTTCATAATGATAATTTAATGCTACAATCCTGTATGTAGTTTTTTTTCTTCCATTTTACTTAATCAGTATTATTGTAGCCTAAATTAGGCTGTAATATTATTTTTCATGTAATCAAATCTAATGATTTATTCTTTATTTATTGCTGAAAATAGTTTTATAATTACAGCTAAGAGAAAAATAAAGCAATACAGTGAAAATAGAATAGGTAAAAATATAATTTATAATTATTTTCAAGGTAATAATATTTTACCTAAGTTTTGGACTGAAGGTTGAAACTACAGGCTTCAGATACTCTAGATATAGCACAGACTTTTAAAAATAGTGCAACACTTGTTTCAAGCTGCAGTTTAAATCAAACCAATTCCACGAAATTTACAACCAAGCCATTATACAGTGTCTTCAGTACAGGGACTTCCAATGAATGAATATTAGGGTATTTTTAAGATTTCCTTCACTCTCTTCCTTTACCGCCGTAGGCATAATATTCCATTGCATGTTATGACAGATGTAACACCAATATTATGACAAAATTCTGAGGTTTTTATAGCACACTGAAGAGGTAATAGGATAGAGAAGATATCATTTGCAGTACCAATCAATTTGTATTGTGTTGGCATGCGTGGAAGTGTTAGTTATATAATCAGTGGATATAAGTATCACAACACACGTTAAGAATGTATTCCATAACACATATGCAGTGTGACGGTTGGGTTTTGAAAACGCTGAAACTCACTTACACACAAATACTTTTATTTGGACCTAAAGTAGGGCAACAATGAAAGATCCAAATATTTTGGGAAAAGATTACAGTATGGTAAAATCACAAATGTGTTACATGCATTTGTAGACACATGCAGGGGGAAAAGGTAAGATAGTATTGTCTAACAAATAAATACAGGTATAGACATATGAAAACATGTTCACAACTCAAGGGTATACAAAACATCGTCGTTTCCAGATGGAAAGGCTGCCTATAGTAGCTGAGACTGAACAATATTTTGCCCGTTTTCTTGCATCAGTCTTTTGCAATCCCCTCAATTACAGTCCACGAAGCACACATTTGTGAACATGCCCCAGACTCCTAAACACAAGTACACTAAGTTGGCAAAGATATCCTAAGGTTGTAATACTTTCTACCAAGGGCTGAGATTTAATCAGTTTGGATGTAGTGTCGAATGAGCAACCTATTTCAATAATAATAACTGATTTTATTACGAGTTTTATTTTAATGAAAACAATATCTGGGGTATTTGAGATACAGTGCATTGTTATCAATGCAATTGTAGTTAAACCAGTTGAGTTGTACAGTGCTATGTTTATACATTTTTGTTGTTTTTTTCCTGTGCATCGCTGTTCAAAACCAGATCCACCGGGCAGTGTACAATGTAGAGTCCTTTGTAATAGCTACAACCGCTTAGAATATGTGTGATTATAAATTCATTCAACAAAATAATAATGAAGTGTAGGACAATTGATATCATATACAATACGTAAATATTATTGCATGATATTAACAACAGATAAAATAGAAAACTAAAAGCACAATATAAGGGCACTGAGTGACAAGGAAGCATGTGTAAAAATACAGCATGTGTAAAAATAACCGAAACACACTCACACACACACAATATCACCCCAGCTGCACCATGTATTTAGTTTGAATCATTTACAGTAGAATGAGCAAACCACTGAGCCATTCTGACCTCAGTAAAAGCCACTGGAAACTCAAGATAACTGTGTGCAAGAGCAGATTCACCTGTATCACAGTGGCTATCGCTCCTCTGTCACATCATGACCTCTCTCTCTCTCTCTAGCTGTCTCTCTATCTGTCTCTCTGGATGTGTTGACCCGCACCGTGTTCCTGATATCTGGGGACAAACAACCCCCGCCAGTAGCTCTCCTTCCCCACACATCATCCACACAGCGCCGACCCTCCCGTGTTGACGCCGAGGCCACAGGCCTCATGGGAACCACCTATCTCCACCCAGTGCCCTATCAGATTGTTGACAAAAACAGATACCCTCGCCATTGAAAATATTTTCTTTCTCTTAACACTGACATTGGGCCTAGAAGGCGCTACATCTCTACACCCCCCCCCCTCCCCCCTTGGGATAAACAGCTTCTGTGTGCGTCTGTGTATGTACGTGGCTGGGTGGGCGTACATGCTTGTGGTCGTCCTAGTTTGCTGACAGGGGCACAGTTTAATCAGTTTTGGCATTCTTAATATTTCAACCGCTGGTGTGTGTGTGTGTGTGTGTACAGCCGAGGTGTCTGGGAGTCAGTTCAGGGCATGAAATGGGGCAGAGGGTGCTAAGAAGACAATTCAAATGTTCAAGTTACAATGTGGGCATGTTGCCAGCGTGGCAGAAAGGTTCAATGACACTGGCACCGATTTGAATAAACAGATTTACAGTTAGACCACAATGGCCATTTCAAATTGAAAATCTCACATTACCTAAACATATTAATACACTGAACTCAAAAGCAAAAGCAGCACATTTATGATGTTAGATTTCTAGTGTTTTAAGTTAGATCATGTAGGTAAAATTAACCAACGTGGAAGAGGGTGGTTGATAAAAGGTGAAAAATAGAAAAATACTAAAAATTGTAAGAACAGAACAGGTGTAAAAAGAAAACATTTTTTATTGAGTGTTGGAGTGCGTCAGGTCATGTGTCCAGGAGGCATCCCTGACTGCAAACCTCAAAGCTACAGTCACTTTCTTCTGTGTCCTCCATACTCCATCCACCATGTCTCCCCCAGAGGAGTCGCAGTAAAAACAATCAGCCGTCTAGGATCCCAGAGGACCCCAGTGGCCATATGCGTCTGTGGAGCTGCCCGATTATTTTTACCTGACACAGGAAAGAGCCGTCTCATAACAAACGCAGGGCGAGGTGATGACGGATCTCATTAGTCCTATTATGAATGAAAGGTGGAACGGGGTAGAGGGGCAAGAGGAAGGCCACGAGGTGAGCGTGCGTCTAGATAGCTCCCCAACGTGTGGTCCTGACCTCAACTGCAAGCCATGGGGAGAAAACACACACAGATTTGTCCGCTCATTTACTGCTAAGCATGCTCACTCGTTAAAGTCCCTGGTTTGGCAATATTCGGCTTTTTCAGTCCAGTATGACATGTTGTTGTTGATCATGTTCAAGTAGTTTATAGTCAACAGCAATATGCAAATATCCTGCCCCTTGTACTCACGCAATTGTAATGTTGTTTACATTTAGCAATGGGGGCACATTCATTATTTGTCTCTTTTTTTTTTGGGTGCAAATTAAGAATTCAACGATATTCAAAGATTTGTTCAGAAAATGCTCAAAATATCCAAAGCTTGAATAAAGTTCTAATGTTATTTGGGACAGCCATACTACACAGTTAGTGAACATAATGTTTAAGGTCCAGAAATGTCTGTTGAGCCTAATAATAACTACAACAGAAAGGCTAACCACAGCAATGCATTACCAGATATCACTATTTATGCCTTTTGAAAAACAATGTGTATAGAATGTGTATAAACTGTATACTGGAGGGTACTTTTACTGTATGCCTATCCTGGGTGTTATACACTAGAAAACAGACCTGACAAAACCAAAGAAGACTGCTGACCCAATAAGGACCAACTGTCTTGGCCCTCAAACTTGCTTTTATACTAAAACGACAGTGGTAGGGCAACAATCTATAATAAAGAGGCAGGGAAGCATATCAACAAGACGGAAAACACGTCACGTTGAAGGCGATGGGGATTTGGTAGTTGTCCATTGTTCTAATGAGTGCCCATTAGGAAATGGACTGATTCCCTCCAAGAGACCTTAAGCTAATTTCCTGAGGCCTTCTGACTCCTTTGAAGAGGGGGGCATTGAGAGGCTGCGTGTGCCACTGGGTCGCCAAGGTGACGGGACATCCCGTCAGGAAAAACAGGAAGTGAGGGTAAGGATTGACTCTGATTGGCCCCCTCCCTGCTCGCGTGCGCCCAGATAAGAAAAGCACTGAGTGGCTGATAAGAGTCCCGCCCCTTTCCCCTCTTTCATTTAGGGTACTGGTGTTAATGGAACCGTGTCACTCTAAATAAACATGGGAATAGGAAATATGCTATGTATGAGCACAAGTACACACCCGCACGCACACGCGCGCACACACACACACAACAGCCCATGTTCATATTCCTGCTTACTCACATCATTCTTTTAACCAACCTCTCTTCCACTCCAGCTTAATGATAGTGTCATGGTGACTGACACGGTTTCTCCTTCCGTCATGATTCTCTGCATTATGTCTTGCTCTCCCTCCCTAGTGAGTCTTTGGCTAAGAGACAAAAAATTAACATTCAGACGTTTCAAACACAACCAACCTGTCCTGTCTAGTCATATTGTATGCCCAGAGTAACATGAAGTTGTTGGTTAGTTGCCCCAGGCAAAACACTTAAGCTTTTTGAGAGATTTGCTACTAACCACCTGCAATATAACACATTTGGGGACATGTTATTTGAAAAATGTCAAGTAATCAAAGGTGAAAAAATCGAAGCGGTAAACCTACACCTGTATATTTGGCAAGGTGCTGGTATAGGAAGTAAAAAGAAAAAAAGAAAAGAAATAGCGCAAACCCAAATTTAAAAAAATGATAATTGTGTGTCCTGTGAACATTCCATGTAAGTAGGTTTTAAGCATCATTAACATAATTCCAGGCATGTTGCTATATGCATGCATGTAAAAATTCTATTTCAGGGTAAAGATAAGGTGTCATTAAAGATAAGGACAACATCAAATTTCCCATCTAGGCTGGCAGGAACTGCCTGCTTGAGGAAACTCGTTGAATGAAAGCCTGGCTTAAAGTGCTTTGGCTCGGGAGGTGTGAAGTTCGGATGTATCTTCCCCAACCCCCACAACCCCATCTGAGACCCCTCGCACCTGAGACAGGTCATCCCTCTGTCTGAGAGCTCGTCACAACACCAGGGGGCTGCTCTCACATGTCCACACACAAAGCCCCCAACACCTGCAGGTGCAGAGGTCAGGTGTGGGGGGTCTTTGGGGTTCGAAAGGGATAGAGTGCAGGAGCCTAACCAGTAGGTAGAACCAGAGAAACCATACATCATACATAGTTATACTGTAAATGTACAATTTGTAATTGTAATTTTGTAATTTCTCTTTCTAAAAATTAAAGAAAGGAAAAAAAAGGTACATTTAATTCAATTTCAGTTTAATTTTACTTAAACATACAGGATTTTCTGGACACATGCTGTATGTGCATGTTCGAAGAATAGAGATTGTAAAGAATGACATGGAAATAGTCTCGCAAAGTGTGTTGTGTATAGACACTGTCTCTGTGTGTGTGTGTGTGTGTGTTTGTGTGTGGAATGTGGGCCGACACAGACAGCGGGTGACAGACTTCCCCAGACATCAAAGGGCAGGTAGCTGACAGGCAGAAGGGGGCCGATAAGTCCAGTTGGATCACAGTAGATGGCAGCGCACACCTGGTCTGTATGGAGAGGCAGCGATGTGGAGAGAATCTCTCTCTCAGACACACACACACACACACACACACACACACACTCATGTGTGACCCACTAAAGCAGACATCCTCATCTAATTCATTTCCTCTTGCTGCACACACACACACACACGCGCACACACACACTCACACAGCCAGATACACACTTTACAATTACAATAAACTAGGATCATTCTTTATATATCCACTCCTTGATGTGTGTATGTGTGTGAGGCACTTGGTAATAGGCAATAACATATTAGGCAGTTACATAGACTATATACGATGTGTAAGTGAGTTCATACATTTTAGAATGAAACACCTACTTTTCCTGTAAGTTATTATTTATCTTCAATGGTCTATATGTTTTTTTTTATTTTTCCCCATTCTTTAGGTTGACTGTCTGTCTGTGTCTTTCTGTGTGTGTGTGTGTGTGTGTGTGTGCGCGCGCGCGGGCGCATGTGTGCACGCGTGTGTGTGTGTGTGATAGTTTTCTTTGCGTTACTGACAGCGGGTGCTGACAGAAGACGCTCTGTCAGGGGCCTCTGATCACACAAACAGCTTCAGTGACGCACACTTTCACTCCTGGTTCCACCTTGTCCTTACATACTTACCATGATAGATGGCACGGTGGTAACACTCATTATAGAGGATGTGGAAGATGAGAAACCAGTCTGCAGTGTTCAGTTTTTATTGATGAATGAATGAATGAACGAATTCATTAATTTATGATTAAACACGCCTCAGAACTATTTGTTGCATTGAGGTGTTTTAAAAACACATATAGAAGGACAAGAAGAAAAAGAAAGAAAACACATTATGACTCCATTTTCCTTGTAAGAAAAACAGAAGGGTGGTCCCTGGGTTCATTTTTTGTATTTGACCTTTGCGCTTGGCGGTGTAGTCTTACATTTCAGGTTAATTGGTGCAGTCTATTGCACGTGTGTGTGTGTGTGTGTGTGTGTGTGTGTGTGTGTGTGTGTGTGTGTGTGTGTGTGCGCGCGCGCGCGATTGTGTCCTGTGTCCTTCATCCTCTCATGTTCACTTATACCAGTGTCTACATTTAAAGGTGCTCATGTGCAACAGTGCATACCCGTCTGCACACCGAGCATGTAGTCAAACGACCTATGCCTTTGTGTGTGTGTGTGTGTGTGTTGTAGCCATGTCTCCCTGGTGCCCAGCCAGGTGCTGCAGACCTTTTATCCCGGTCCTATCCATGGGAATGTGGAGAATGTCTCCCAGACGATTCTCCTGGTCACAGTGCCCCGGCAGCTCCTACTCTCCCTATCACGCCGCCCCCCACCCCCACCACCACCACCACCAAGCCCCAACACCACTGACAGACACAGTGCAAAGAGCAAACACCTGGCAATGTCCACACGCACGCACGCGCACACACACACACAGACATGCATGCATAGGAAAACACATTCACACACACAAACATGACATGAACTTTTACACTGGTGTGTGTACGCGCGCACACACACACACACACACACACACACACACACACGCCCCAGGGGGAGTGCAGGGAAAGTCAGGGATCAGCAGAAACACTCTGGAGAAACAGGAGAAGACAGAAGAGACCAGATGCAGAATAGTTCTCAACGCGAGAGAGAGAGAGAGAGAGCGAGAGAGAGAGAGAGAACAAATGATAGAGAAAGTCATTGAGACAAAGACAGGAAGTCAAAACAACTCAAAACAAAAAGTGAGACAAAAAATACAATCTATATATTATAAATGAATAAATAAATAATACCGCCAACATAAAGGTCCCACAGTGTCAAGGCTCTATGTGTGTGCACCAGCGTGCATTCAATTGTACTTATTTATGTTGACTTCCTATTTCACTCCTGACGCCCCCGTCTGCATAAAGACTGATAAAAACAAACAATAAAAAAATCAACTGAAACAGTCAGCAACGTTAAAAAAACCATTAGACAATAATAACACAGTCCTAACAAGGCTGTTGCTTTCTCAGACACACACACACACACACACACAGGCCAGGAAACGGTAAAGTGAATGTCTCAGCCTGTCAGCGAGGGCGCGGCCTGCCTGTCAGTCAGGAGTTAACACCACCTGAGTGTTCTGTCATCCTCACTTCCTCCCTTCTCTACTGCATGTCAATCAACTCCCGCACAATCAACACACAGGGAAACCACAGCAGTGTGTGTGTGTGTGTGTGTATATGTGTACGTGTGTTTATGTGTGTGTGTATGTACATCTGGCTTAAAAAGTAGAGAGCATACAATACAACATAAGACAACACAGACAGACGCACAAAGAACGGCGTATAAGAGACAAAACGGATCAATAAAAATCCAACAAAAAGCGCAGAATAAATACAGAGAAATACAGCGCCAGGAGCGACCCAGTGCATAAAAATAGGCAGGAATGTCTCGGAATTGTATGTATTGACTGGTATGTGTGATAATATCTACTCTGAATGCACACGCTGAAAGAATGAAAACCATTTAGTGGGTGAGAAGAGAACCCAAACGTATCTGCAACCCTCACACTGACACACACACACACACACACACGTGAGGAGGTGCACTCACAAATGCGCGTTTACACACGTGCACAGATAAACACACACACACACATACGACCCATTATCTAAACACTGCGGGGCACGGTTCTCTTTTCCTCTCTGCCTATGTCTACACCTCTACGGCCAAGACAAACACTAGGTGTGTGATACTTTTAACACACACCCCACTGGGGGGGGGGGGGGGGGGGGGGGGGGGGGGGGGGGGGGGGGGGGGGGGGGGGGGGGGGGGGGGGGGGGGGGGG
>JAODLI010002703.1:0-16620 GCA_027575585.1 Percopsis omiscomaycus
ATTCGCCAGAGAACACCACAATTGGCAGGCCCTCCATTGTCGACCCGTTCTCTTCACAGATGAGCGCAGGTTCACACGTGACAGACATGAAAGACATGCTGTCAGATACCGGGATGAAATCCTCAGACCCATCGTCAGACCGTACGCTGGTGCAGTGGGCCCTGGGTTCCTCCTGGTGCAGGACAATGTGTGTGTAGGCAGTTCCTGGATGACGAAGGCATTGATGCCATTGACTGGCCCTCATGTTCCCCAGACCTGAATCCTATTAAGAACCTCTGGGATGTTATGTATCGTGCATCCGACGCCGCCAAGTAGCGCCACAGACTCACTGATGCCCTGATCCAGGTCTGGGAGGACATCCCCCAGGACACCATCCGCCGTCTCATCAGGAGCATGCCCAGACGTTGTGTGGTGTGCATACAGACTCAGTAGGGTGTGCACACTACTGAGTCACATCATGAGTTGCCGTGATGAAATTCACGCAAGTTGGAACGACGTGTAATTGTTTACTTTGTTTTTCGGTGTGAGATTCAATCCAGCCCTAAATCGGTTGGTGATTTTGGTTTCAATTGACCGTTGTTCTCAACAAATTACATGACATTACATGAAATTACGTGTACAGTAAAGATTTTGATCTTAACTATATTTCGTTCGAGACCCGATGTGTAATTTCAGTGTTCCCTTAATTTTTTTTGAGCAGTGTATATGGATTATTTATCTTCAGATAGACACTTGAATCCATATCTAATATACCCAGTCCTATTGGTGTAAAACAACAAAGCAATGTGCAAATATGTTTATTTATTTGACTTATCCTATAAACTTAAATTGCCAAAGGCCTCATAAGAACATGTGTATTTAAATGTTCAGAACACAGACATAACATGTTGCAGTCTGAACCCAGCCCATAACCTTTTTAAATCGCACATTTCACTGATTCTTGTGTCACGTTTGGGTCTCACTATTGAAATAAAAATCCAGTGTAACTTCTGTTGTGCTCCCAGATCTGGTGTTGGTCCCACCACAGTGGATGTGCACTCTTCAAAACAGCATCTCTGCCACAGCCACAGGACGACGTTGTTTCACAGTCTTACATGGAAAAGTAAGAAATGGGCAGTATCTTTGCATATCTTTTGTACTGCTATACAGTATGTAACGACCTATCGTTATATACTGTATATAAGGTTGTAGTAAAAGTATCCGTTTTCTCCTCTTTCATCATGTCAGTTAACACCCCTGTACAATTGTAACTTTTGGATAGTTTGACATAATTTCTCATCAACTTTAACGGCAGCTACTTCAGGGCCACTTGGCTGTAGCATCAAATAGGAAGTTAGTGTGGCTTGAGAAATACATTTCATACAAATTTCACCATGTGGTCATAACACAATGAGGACTGTGAAGTGTTTTATATTGTTCTATGAAGTTAATTCTCACTGTCTCACAATGCTTTTGTGTTTTTGTAGAATGCTAACAGCAGTGGCTCATAACCACCTTTTCTCAGTGAAGACTGAGGATCTGTCTGATACTCTACCAACAGTTCAGGAAATCCAGCTGTCTTACAACAAGTTCAAACAGTTCTTTCTTATTGGTCAGTTGTCTAACTTTAAGCTTTGCCAAAAAAAAAATTGTCCTAATCTTCACTAGAAACTGAAAAACAATGAAATGCTACACTAATATAACGAAACAAAAAAAATGAGGACTCCGACTTGCAGACTGTTTACTGACTTTTGTATGTTTTCTCATAGATGATACAAACGACTTTTGGGTATCGGACATAAAATGGTTCTCCTCCCTAGACAGCTGTGGATGGTTGGACATTATCAGGTTTTTAAGTTTACTTTTTAATATATCAGGCAGGTGCATTGTGTTGTTTTTTGTTTTGTATAAAATAATTTATAAAACATGAACCAATGTATTTCAGACAATGCCTTCATAAAACAGTGGAAGTTGTGGAATGTCTTGAGAAGGAAAACACCAATGTTCTAATACTGGGTAGGTGTTATGCTGTTTACAATAACCAGTAAAAAAAACATATTGGTTACTCGTTGTATTTCTTATGATGTTGTCTACATGAGTAACTAACAGACGGCCGTGCTCATCTCTCCCTGTGCCAGAGGAGGGGGGCTCAGATCTGAGCTGCATCATCACCAGCCTGGCCCAGCTAATGCTGGATCCCTTCTACAGGACCCTAACAGGCTTTCAGAGCCTGATCCAGAAAGAATGGGTGGCAGGTGGCCACAGCTTCTTAGACCGTTGCAACCAGCTACACCTCAAGGACAAAGAGGTAGAAACTTATTCTGATGCCCCCTGGTGGCCACAATGCAATGCGGAAAAAATACAAAAACATTGAAATTGAATGTACAGAGAATATCAATACAAATGCATCTAATCTTTTAATAAATAATTGCATGTATAAGGACAAGACGTATCATAACTGTATACCAATCAACTGTATACCAATCATATCATACCAATCAAATTTTTTATTTATGAACATTTTAAAATCTGTTTAGTTACCTGGCCAATTGCATAAGCGTGCCATCTGCAGAATCTGTCTGATGGTATTCTAATCTCTCTCTCTCTCTCACTCACTCACTCACTCACTCACTCACACACACACACACACAGAATGTGTCTCCAGTATTCCTACTCTTCCTGGAGTGTGTGTGGCAGCTCCTCCAGCAGTACGGGCCGGCATTCCACTTCTCTGAGACTTACCTGACCGTTCTGTCCGACAGCATTCATGTCCCTGTGTTCAGCACCTTTCTCTTCAACTCCCAACACCACAAATACACCATCTTCAAGGTGGGGGCCTGTTTCACATTCATACAGTATGTAGACATCAACTCTTGTACTGTGCAGTGTAGATTGTGTTTTTGTTCTGAAAGCAATATTAAGGCATTAAAGTGTATGTCATATATTTTCTGTATTTGCATACCAATGTAGATGTAGTAACTGTCCTCGTCTAGCAGTTGAAGATTACCAAGGAGAGTAGCTATACTTTACTTAACATTTGCATATCAAGTTAGATTATCACAAACTTGAAATACTGGCTGCCCAAAGTGCTTACCAGCCTCACAGCCACATCTCCTGCCCTGCTTAGACAAGAGAGCATTATCCCCTCTAGTCTAGCCAACACTGTAGCCTACTGTACAGTGAGATGACATGACACAAGTGGTACTGTGGCTGCCAGTTGTTTTTTAGTGAAGTGTGTACAACGTATATTTCCCATAACAATACTCTCTCCTATGAGGCTTTGTGAGAAATCTGGTGGAAATCTTGGGAGTGTCCACTGGCCCCAACTAACACTCTTGCCTCTGTTTGCTCATCTTGGCAGGCAGAGTCGCCCCATTCACAAAGAGGTCCATTAAACTGTCCTCCTGTGTGGGACTGGTCAGTCCAGTTCAACTGCAAGGCCCAAGAGCTCTTTGTTAACCCTCTGTATGCTGAGAAACCCAGACAGGACAAATCAATACGAAAGTCTCACAGGCCTAAGGTATACAAACAATATAAATGTGGAAATTATCTTATTGCTACAATCTCATGGCTCAAATTATCCATGAGCCAGCACGAGAATATGTTTATATATTTTATATTTTGTGTGTGAACAGCAAATTTGTGATAATGCTCTACACAATCACTCAATGTTGCCGTTTTAATAATTGGATATGATAATTGGATAACATATCAGATCAGTTTGAAAATACTACTAAATCCTATTATAGACTTTTTCTTCTTTAGAATTTATACTGGTTATAAAAAGGTATGGGATGATAAAGGTAGTGCAGTGAAGATTGAAATTTATACTCTAAAAGAACAGAATTCCAAAACAGGCTATTTAATGAAAACAAAAACAGCAACAGGCTTTTATAAATCATACTAAGAGAGGGCGTGGCAATAAAAGGCTGGCTTTACACTGAACATTTCACACAAGAAACACAACAAGTTTGTTGAAACTTAGGTGAAACTAAGTTGCAATTGAGTTGCATGCTGTAAAACCCTCTGCAATGCACTTCTGAAACCCGGCCGCAACAGTTGCAAAACTCTCAACATTGGGAAACTATTTTTAGTCAAAACGCTGAAAATGTGTCAGATGATGAAGTCAAACTACCATTGATGCTGTATAATTTCAACCGATTTCAACTGATTGATTACAACTCTACACCAAAATGAACAAAATACTAATTAAACAGAATATGGTCTCTTTTTAGGTTGTGTTTTTTTCTCCAGTATATCAATAAGCATTAATTAATTAATTAATTAATTAATGGCTCTCTTTCAGGACAGCCATTATAAAACAAAGTAGCCAGCCAGTGGCAGAAGAGAAAGTGATACAACACTTCCAAATTTATATTATCCAGCGAGAAGATTATACGAAATAAGTTACGACGATGCAAATGTAGCTACACTTCCCACTTGCATGGAAATTATGCTTCATGCAATTTGCAACCTGCAAGTAGTTGCGTGTAAACCGTGTAAAGCCAGCCTAAAGCATCTAATAATAATAATGCTTAATGTAAGCACTATTTCTGTTTCACTAAAACATTCTAAAAGGAAAAATCCAACATTAAACCACCATATTGTACCTCTAGCACCAGAGGCAGCTGTCCTTGCCCAGTTCCGCCTTCAAGACACCCCCAAAGAAAGGGGGCTTCTTCAAGGAAGAGACGGACAACCTGAAGAAGATCCTGCGGGTCAAACGCATCAGCCGCTGGATGCTGTCTCCAGACTCCCCCCAGCCATCCTCCAGCACCCGAGCCTTCTACGAGGCATGGCAGCAGAAACCCCTGGACTACCACGGCCTGCTTCTGCCCTGCCTGGACGGCCCCTCGGTGCGTGTCTGGATGCAGAGGTACCTCCGCTGGATCGACGAGGTGCAGATCTTCGGTGGCGGTGCTGTCACGGTCCTTAACAAAGTGTCTGATTTGCTGGAGGAAGTGCAGAAGCTGCAGAGGGAACTGGACCGGCAGGGCTGCAGCTTAGCCACCAATAACCAGAATGTCATGGCCATGAGGTCCTCGGTGGAGGTTGACGCTAGATCGTCTGTACGCCTTTCGTCATTGTTTCCTTTTACTATTCCCCGGAGTAATTGGCCTTATAAACCAGCCATTCCCTCTAGCCTCCAAAACCTGATGGCCTCAGAGAACTTGGCAGGCAAGGAGGATTACGATGACCTAGAATCTATTGTCTGATATTGGGAGTGAATATCCTCCACCAACACCCTACCTTAAACGGCGTACATGATGCTAGTCGCGCCCTGGATAAACCTGAACTGTGAAACATTTTCCATTAATAGGAAGTAACTGTCATGCTCAGTTTACCTGAAATAGGGTCACTTTCCAAAAAAGGTCATTTATAATTTTACAGGTTTTTGTTGAATTTCAGGTTTGGGAAATGGATTAGGTAGCACCTTTAATCAAAATGGAAAGAAATGTAATGTAAAAGGTTACTGTAAAGCCTGTATATGATGTATCAGAGGTTGCTTTATGGGAAACAAGCCATTTGCTCTAATGCACTGCTTTCTCTAATTTAGGGGCAAAGGAACCAAATACAACAAACCCAAACATTGCTCATTTTATTTATAAAAGGGAGCTTTGGTGTCTTGTTGCTAAAACAGTGATTTAAAGCTGTTGCAAGGATGATTGCACCTAGATTCAGTATCTGGAGACCGACCATAGATATGGGATGTCACTGTTGGAACATAGCTGTATAATTTTCTGTACTGTAATGAATTAGGCAGAAGGCAAATTACTTGCAATTAGGTTGCTTGCTCTTGAATTATAGCACTATTAGGTTTTTCCATGATGTGCCTATTGGGTTTAATTTAACAGGTCTACTGTCTGTTTTGAGAGAGAGACTTAATAGATTGGATTTACTGTGTGTAAGTAGTATGTTTAGACATTGCAGAGCCATCTACTGGCTTAAAAGGGAAGGCTCAATATGTTAAGAACCTCATTGCACACACACGGCACTAAAACACAGTTTGTATGAGGTGCTGTGTAATGAATAATTCCATCATCACCTTTTGCAGTTCTGCATGATACCTGACAGGCCGTTTGAATTTGTTGCTCTCCTGTACATTATATTCAAAATGTATTTCTTAGGTGGGAGGGTCAGGTCCCCTAGTGTTTAATTTTCCTGGACCTTCTAATCTAATCTAGGCGGGTGAATAAATCTCAACATTCAATTTAATCCAAATATTTAAATTACTTAATTGAAGCATGACTTTAGTTGTCACTAAGGTCAACTGTCCTCTATGATATGCTTGGTATGATATGTCTGGAAAAGCCTGCACTGCCAGTTCCCCCTTGTGGGGAAATATGCAGACTGACCGCATTCACACCTCATGACTCTAGCTGAGATCCTTTCTCAAACCAGAGAATCACCTGGCACGGTCAGGGAGATCTTTTTTTCATATTCCGATCATACTGTATGCTTATTAACATTCCTATAGTACACGTTTCGTAGAAAAGCTATATGGATTGCATATAATACCAGGTGCAGATGTGGTTTAGAAACCTATCCAATTGGTCAGCAGTCCTTTTTAACAGTAAATGTAAAAAAAATATCCCTATAGGGAATGGTCAATAGTCCATGGATTGAAGTAGACTTTGTACAAGTAGATGTCAAAGTATGTAATCCATTTTTTAATAGGTTGTAGAACAGCCATTGCTAGGGGACCATTTCCATATTAAATGTTATTCTTTACATTTATCAAATGTAATTTGCAATACTTTTTGGACTGTCAGGACATTTTAAATGTATATGGCTTAGTTAGGATATTTTTGGATCCAAGATTCCTGCCTATTCTTTACAGTATTTACGGGATTTAAAAATGTGTTTAGTGTCACTTGCTGAGTAACTGACAGATTCCAACCTCTGTAAATGTCAACACAACAAATTATTTAACAATTTTCCATGAGTACATTTAATTTTCTTCAATTGCAGAAAAAGACCAAATTCTAGCATTTATTCAAGCTGTGACAGTAATCTTCAAGTTCTCATAACACACCCCCTTTTTACTACTGATAACGTCACTGTATGTGCATTTGTGCTCAGTGATGTGTGTGTGTTGTGCTCACAGCTAATTTGTAGCAGTTATTGGATGGCCTTAAGTGCAATGAGACAAGGACAAATATTATTGTGAACAAACTGTATTGCTGCCTAACTAAAGATACGAGTAATGTTTATGCCTTAAGCTTTAGAGAGAGATGTATGTTATGCTACTGGTATTGGAGAAGACTCGTTTTGTATTTTATAAAGCTTTTTTCTATATATACATGTATATATATATAAAAATTTCCTTTGCACTACTGAATGCTCTTACATTGCATGTAACGCCACTGATTATGGCAAGAAGTATTGAATCTAATCCCATTTTTGTACATTTCTTATGATTTATAATAAAGACTTGCTGTCAAACGTTTAACCTCTTCTGGTTTGTTTGTTTGCTTCAGTTTTGTGTAAGCAACAGTCTTCAGATTTACATCACATGTGGATGACTAAAATTTAAGGGATGGAATAACATGGAGGTAATCTCAGAATCAGGATTTGTCCTACTCTAATTTAAATCTGAAGATTAGCAGAATCCTGTAGCCATGCAACACAATCTGTCACAATAATAGACTACCAGTGCAGCTGCACTGGTAGTCTATTGTGACAATTCCTAAAAAGAAAATACATTAATGAACATTATTTACATTGACATGTTTCATCATCATAATCATAGGTATAATACTATCATAATCTACCCTATTAAAAGGAAATTACAATTCCACTCTCCATCTGATAACAGGTGGGCCCGTGGACTAACTTTTACCTGTTTAATAAAACTGATCACGTCAATATGGTGATTTGTGCATATCATCAATTAAACCTGGGTCTAAGTGTAATTGCAGTCACATTTACCTGGCCGGAGGTGTGATCTTGACTCGGGAAGTGTTAGGTTCTGTGAACACTTTACTTTCCTCCTGTCAATCTAGTCGAGCTCGGTGCCACATCCTCTGCTCTCGTCAGCGTACAACGCCATATTGAACTTACATTAGCCTCCGCTAGTCGGGAGGGAGAGGTGGTAAACAGAATACCGTTGAAGGAAACAATATTGGAGCGGTTAAAACGTTCAGCCAAATTGCTTTATGTACCAGTATAATTGAGTCGGTACAAACATCTCGGGCAGAAGAGGTCCGAGGAGGTTTCGTTTTTTTTGGGTCGTTGTTTAGCCTAGCTCGGGGTTGCAGACATGACTTCCTTGACACAGCGAAGCTCGGGCCTGGTGCAGCGGCGAACCGAGGCCTCGCGTAGCGCCGCTGCCGACAAGGACCGGGCGTCCGGGGATGATGAGGACTACGAGCCGCGGCGCGGGGAAGAACAGGACGACGACGACAAGGGAGACTCCAAAGAAACTCGACTCACGTTGATGGAGGAAGTGCTACTTCTAGGGCTGAAGGACCGAGAGGTTAGGAGTCAGTTGTTGGTTTCAATTTGTATTGGAAATGTTTTTACGATCATTGGTTGTCAAGTTCTTTGGCTTAGCTTAGTTAGCATGAGCTAGTGTTAGCCTCCTGTTCAGCTATGCAAACATTGTAGTGTGGACGTGTTGGTGCTGTGTTAACTATTGGGGATTAACGTTAGGTGAGAGAATAGTTAGCTGGGGAATAAAGTTTATTTATATAAAGGTAAATGTCATGATAGAATCACAGTTGGATGAACTCCTAGATATTTTCCTGCTAACAAACTGGCCTTATAAACGTTTGTTTTGTTGTGATGTCTGTCAGCAGCGAGTTACCATTAATGTTGACTTTGACAAAATGAACAATAAGGTAACTTATCTACTTAAAATACAATATTTAAAGAAACGCTAATATAGTCCTGCTCCTGACGCCCAAGGTTAACTATGATCTGGATCAAAATCAAGTCTGCATTTTTATTATGGCCAAACTTTAGACAAGAGCATGCTTAGCATGCATATTACAATTTCTAATGCAAAAACATATTTACGAATGACACGAGGTTATTGTAAAAGTTATCTTCAACTGCCAACTGTATACTTGTGAGCACAATGTTCTCAAATACCCCGTCCCACACAGATAAAGGACATCATTGCCTGTAACAAGTGGTAAAGACTTGAGCAGTTGTGGTGAATGGCTTCACTGTGCTGAGCGTTTCTCATAAAACAGTCCGTTTTATATCAAGCAGCAATTGCATTACCTTATGGAAGTGCTGTTTAGAGTGCAAAAGCCTTAAAGGAGCCAATCAAGCCTTTTAAATGCACTAATATTAGTGCATTTAAAAGGCTTGATTGTATATTTGTCATGAAGAAATAATTAAATGTTTAAGTTTTGACTTGATTGAAATGCTCTTCTATAAGAAATTGATCCCAGGTGTTGCAGCAGCATAGAATAAGATAAACCCATACGTTAGTCCTCAATATACCATGCAACCTCCCACCACCACCACCAATATACATGGACGTGTATACACATACAGAGAGAGAGGGGACCATTTATAATCACAATCCTTTGTACTCTTTAAATGACAGTCACACCAAGTATGCACTACACAACTTTCAAAATCCTCAAATTGTTGTACTGCTCACAACATTCTATCTTGCAGTTTGCTGTCTTGCTGCCGTAATGGTGTGCACACTTCACAGCGATTCATTATAAATTGAATTGTCCATTTGCTATTCAAATGTACAATTCAATTTTCAATTAACAAGCAGTGCTACTTCACATGTCAATGTCAATGTCTCAGTGCAGAAATACATTTGGCCGTTTTGAATAACATTACGGGCCGTGTACGGCACAAGAGTCGCCAGTTGCTCATACCTGTCCTGGAAGATTGCTGGACAAGGTAGACAAGGTAGATCGTTGCCCATCTGTTCACAATATAGCATTTGGTGCTTATAATTAAAAACATCCTTGAAAACAATTCTGAGTTAGAACACGTCGCTGACCTCAAACTTATCGACTGCCGGTGAAGTGAACACTCTTTATTTTTTGTCACAGAACTCAAAACTTTGGCTGGGGTAAGAAGATCATGGGTAAAATCATGTAGTGTGCACTTGGCATTAGTAGAAATTGAAGAAAAGAAGAAAATGCATTGCCATTTTAACAGCGAACCGTTAGACGGCGGTGCCTCCTCAAGTTGAGCTCTCTGTCTCGCTAGCGCTTACCATTGTCGCGTTGGAGCAGAGTAGAAAAATATTCGCTTTTAGTTTTCTCTCTTCTCCAGCTCGTATTTGCATACGGACCGCTGATTGGCTCCAGAGAAGCCAGGGGATGTTCTGTGGACGTGAATGCACGACAGATGCGTGTAGTCTGCAGCACAATAAGTCAATTATATGAAATTTACATAATATCATAATACCACGGATCATGTGTGCGTATTAAACCGTGGGGACTGGGGAGCATCCCAAATGTTTTCATAACATACCGTGTACCGTTTCATCCCTATTGGCTATACTAAAAAGTGTAGTTCTGTAGACCAGTCCAGCCATATTTGATTTTAATTTAATATTCGCCTATATGATAGTCTGCAGCCCACAGTAAATAAAAGCTACTTCTAACTTTGGAGTATTACAAATCTAAAATATTTTACCATCCTCCCTAGTGTCAACAATTGGCTGTTGATCATATTGACTCAGAGTTCACCAGTCCACTCTTTCAGCCCTATTCCAGTCGGCAGGTTGGCTTTTAGTAATGCGGTAGTTTAGATTTTAGTCTGTTCCAACAACGTAGTTAATATAGGGCTGGGCCATATTGTATCATCCATGATATACCAGTACAACGAATTTAGGACATCTATGTCAAGCATGCTGCTCTAAATTCTTAAACTTTAATAATTTATGTTCTAATAGTGAATTTAGTTTCTTTTCACTCTGACTTCTCGGTTGTTACATTATTCACGTAAATTACGCTATTCATTTAAGTAGTTTGCGTAAGACTATCTTGTGGTGGGTTTCTTCATGAGCGCTACACACAATGTCATTCACTCCAGCACAGCGGTACCATGAGCAGTACACAGCTGTACACATGCGATCAGTTAGAGATAATTTCTGTTGTACATGCATATATATTGCATGTTGTGACCAAATCGCTCTGTGTTTAATCCCTACACTTGCAGGTGTTGCATTGTGTTGTTTACATGGAAATAGTCTGTTTGCATCTGTTAGTGTTGAGGCTGGCTAACCTGGCATCTTGCTAGGCAGTTTATGTTATGGCAGCAGCATATGGCTAGGCTAGTGATGTTGCTTACCTCATGGTTGCAACTAGATGGCATTATGCTGTTTGAAAGCTTAAATGGCTTATCTAATATCTTAGTGATATTTACCCTGTTCTTACCAACATTCTTATACATTTACTACTGCAATATGCAAATGTGTATTAGGCACAGTAATGTATATTATACTATAATTATGTTGTTATTGGGTCAGTTATCACATTACTGTTCTATAACCTGTTGAACAGGTCTTTTTTTAGAATGTGAACCTTCAAGTCTATGAACCGGTGTACCTGTGAACCCTATAATAACAATCAGTGCATTAAATAGATTGAACTCTCACTGATGGCTCTGTTCTCTCTAGTGGGAGAACTGAAGAGGTGTAAATAGTCTTCTCGCCAGCAATCATATTCAGGGCTGAAACCCAACACTTCATGGGTTTTCATAACACTTGAAAATCTGTTCAAACCTGATAACACTGCACTTTGTATTCCAAGGTGGCTGGTAGATTTTTCTTTTTTTTAACTCCACCGGCCAAGCATTTAAAAAATGATTTTATTATCTTCTTGCTATCAGCCATCAGTGTGTTGAGAAGAGAGGCTCCGATTGAGCCCGGGACACAGACATTCAGGCAATGTGACACTTACTGTGTTCATGGTCATGAATCTTCTCGAGTTTCATTTCCGACGACGAAATGGCTGTTTTGTATCTGTTTTTGTCTTTGACATAAATGTTGGCTTACTCCTTGTAAATATCGCCATATCGCTTTTAATGAGCCTGACGGTAGCTAGCAGCAGACCGGCGGCAAGTGATGGTTACCTGCATTCCGCAAAGACCCGTCCCTACTCTGCCTCTGATTGGTGCCTCTATTGTTCGTTGTTTGGTTACGGTTATAGTCTTATGGTTGGTTAGATAGGCCTAGACAAAAAATGTCAGGCTCAGAGAGCCAATCAGAGGCAGATTAGGGGAGGGTCTTCACAGAATATGTGTATCAAACTCCGACACAGAGGACAGAAGCAGAGTGCCCGTAAATCAAAATGCAGTAGAGACTCTCAGGATAGGGTTTTATCACTAATTTGTAACATTTACACGCCAGTGTGGCGGATAGTCTTCTGAGATTTACTCACCAAATGGAAAATCTTCCCTACAACTTGGATCATAGTGAACTTTGTCAAACCCCAAGCAACCAGCCAACTGTTTGTATTAACCACTGATTTTAACACGTGCTTATGTCAAATCATCCAGCCTTTTCTTCTTTCCTGCTTTAGGGCTACACCTCTTTCTGGAATGACTGCATCTCCTCAGGCTTGCGGGGCTGTATGCTCATTGAGTTGGCCCTCAGGGGAAGGCTGCAGCTTGAGGCCTGCGGCATGAGAAGAAAAAGCCTGCTTGCCAGAAAGGTAAGAGCAGACGATCACTGCAGTTGGCTCTGCTTGTGACCAGTACAGGAGCAGTACATTAATGGTTGCAGTCTACACCAGTAGCCCTAAAAGTGGCTTGCACCATTCCATATAAAGTCTCCAGCATTACAGGAGGAGGTCGGGTGTCCTCTGCTATGTGGTAGGCTGAGACCCAAGTGGAAGTTCAATATTTGCATGTCCTCTTGTGGGTAGAATCCTGGCTAGGGTTAAAGATGGGTACGGTAGAATAGTAATAATGGGCAAGGCCTCTGCCTGTAGCGGTGGCATACATTCAGGGCACCTGCCGATGAGAAGCTTTCTCTAAATTTGAGCTGGCAAAGAGGCCTCACACTATTGCTGCCAAACCTCCGACCAGGAGCCAGCTATCAGCAGGACAACAGTGAAAGTGCCATCGTAATTGTGGCACTGTCAGCCAGAGTTGGCAGGGAATGGGATGCTTTAAAAGCGTTTCTGCATCTTCTGAAATGTCCCAGCAGTGTTTTTCCCGGAGCTCCTCATTTTGAAGTTGAATTGTATGCACTCTGTCACTGCCGGTGTTTTACTCAATTTGTACCCCTGGCTAGTAAGTGTAGCCTAAGTAGTAAAGTTCATTCACAGCAACGATGCCTTATCCACCAGAGGACCATTTTTCTTCCTTGTCGCAAAATGGGTACCTGGCACTGGGAGTGGAAAAATCTTCGCTGAGTTGCCATTATTGAGAAAATGTCATTCATCAGAGTTGAGGATTAAATGTTAAATGTTAACGTTGTTTCTTCCATTTTCTATAGGAAATTATTCTGTAATCAGAATTTTACTAGAATACAAAAATAGTAAACTCTTCTGGACTGAGTAATCTAGATGTTGGTGATCTGTTTGTCACAAATGATAGCTGAATACATATGTATATAAGGAAAAGGGGAAACGTCTATCCAAGGATTTCCTTGGAGTAGCAGAATTATATCTGCACAAAAACAGACAGTTGTGTAGCAAAGCTACCAATTTACTGATGTAATTATTTGTTCAAGAAGCTATAAATTAATTATTCAAGAGTTGGTTTACACAGTGTAATTGTTAGCATCAGTTAAAGGATTTCAGCGCTATGAATTTAGTGTATTTTCTAAGAAATGCCATAGACACCCATCAGCTATCAGTGAGTGAAATACTATGTGAGAACATCTGGTTGATAAGCCCCTGCCTCTGTATAAGTTAGGCTTGGGAAATATTGAAATTCCCCTATGAAAAATGACGATAAACAACATTATCAGGTAAACTAAAACGACACTTGCAATACCCATAAGTATGAATTAAAGAGGTATTTTTGTCACTCAGTCCAGTAGAGGGTGGCGTGAGCTGCAGGACAACAATGCCACATTCACATGGATTCAGGGAGATGGTAGACGGCAAACCGGATATCATTTTAGTGGAGCAGGGCGGTTAAGTGAGGCCGACAAAAAATACCAGTAACGGTAGACGGCATTGCGTGAATCCATAGCCCTTTTTACACAGCATAAAAGCCAAGGATATTGCGGCTTTATTCCGCATCGCCGTAAAGGGTACACCCCTATTCCGCCATTCCGGCTGTTCCTTTTACACGGACATCGTTCCGGCTCCGCGACCACCTCCGCTGCTGGCACAGAGGCGGAATGGGGGGGGGAGGTAGGTAGTCGCAGAGCTGGAACGATGTTTAAAAGGGACAGCCTGAATGACAGAACAGGAGTGTGAGGTTTTGACAAAGCTTGTCACCAGAGTCATGTATCCCCAAGCACACATGAATGAAGGTTATATTATAGCATATGTGTCTTATAAAATCGCAGCCGCTACATTTAAATTCTATGATTATTTTAAACCACGACAAGTAAACCATACACATGAATATATAATACAATCATGTTCATTCATTATTCAGCCAGTCATTTCACCACAAGCCATAGACGCATATAGGCTATGCCACAAGCCGGTTGGCGTCTCTTGTCAACGAGCGATGCTGAGGTAACTTATCAACATAAATTCTTTTTTTTTGTTCTCATCCGCGAGACTGTAGTGCAGATAGACCTTTCTCCTCCAACGCTGTTATGCAACGTCACACCTCTGGTTCCGGAACGCCAAAGGATTGCTATGTAAAAGGACAAACTGGGGCGGCATTATGCCTCCTCTGTTTGGTTCAGTATAAACAAGCAAATAAGGCATGGTGACTGACGGGTCTTCTGCATTATTGCTGGATCTCTCTGTAATTTCGTCCTGATACCACAGGGGCAGTGAGGACGATTATCGTGGCCTAGCAATATTATTAGTCACGATAATATTGTTTTATCGCCCAAGCCTAATCATTTTTGTCACCTGAAAAATTCTGACCAATCGGTGCCTATTTTCCCGGATTGGTCCATTAAATCTACCTTGCCTGTCAATCACAATGTGCGCGCACAGCTACAACAGGTTTGTCAATCGACGCTTTTTTAGCTAGCACTCGTTGCAACTCTCAAATCCTACCCACCTAGACCCCCTCCCCCAGACATTCTTGTAGAAATATCTTATGTATCAGGATACTAATATATTTTTTCCCTGTGAAATGTGTATTTATTTCCCAGAGACGATGAGCCTCAGACACACGGTAAAAGAATATTCAATTATAACCTGTCAAACTGAAACTGGGCTTCATCCCAGCGAAGGCTACTGTCTGGCAGGCAGCATGTCGCACTGCTGCAGCCAGCCCCTCTATACAGTAGATCCAGCCTTCTTCCTGTTCATTCTTTCCCCCATCCTGTCCAGTGACCTGTACCTCTTGACTGACAATGATCATATTGGATCTCCAGGTGATCTGCAAATCAGATGCTCCTACAGGCGACGTTCTTCTGGACGAGGCCCTCAAACACATCAAAGAGACCCAGCCACCTGAGACGGTGCAAAGCTGGATTGAGCTCCTCAGCGGTGAGAACACGGTGTTCACCTCTGGCTGCTGCTATAGGGTGCCATGGTGTTCTGTAGAGGCCCCATCACCTGCAAATGACCTCGATTTCTTTCCATATTTCTGTCTCTTCTGTCTCCCTTTCTTCATCCCTTCCTTCTCTCCATATCTCTCCTGGCAGCCATTTGCATGCCTTGCTCAAGTCTGCTCATATCTTTCTTTCTTTCCCACTATTGGTTTCATCATTCATCAAAATCTAACATAATCTTTACTCAATTTGTGTCAACTCAAATCAAGACCTTTTTGATATTATCAAAAACTCAAGATTCCCGTTTGGCTTCATATTTTGTGCCAAATAAATAATTTACATATCAATTATGTAAGGCCTTCTAAGTACATTGAAGGTGCACTTCATATCCTTTCATTTTGAGGAAATTGAAGGATTGAATGAGGAAAGAAAAAAGGAATTGATTCATTTGTTTGACTCAGACTTTTGGACGCAACTGTATATTATGTGGTCATTCTATTGCGTAAAATGTAAATAATCGCAATATTATCGTATTGTGGAGATGGGTATGTGTGGGACTATCAATTAATTCCTACTGATTTAGCTGTGCAGCTATGTCAGTGGCCATTCTTTTTTTCCTCAATACTAGATCGTGGTCTTCCACACACCATTTGCACAGGGCCCTTTTAGGATGTTTCTCTCCAGTCTAATGTCATGGTTTAAATGTATCCCAAGATCTCAGATTGTTAGGTGATCAAGTATATACTTTCCACTATGCCTTCTTGAGCAAAAGATTAGGACAGCATTTATAGAGCACAGGTTTATTTATCAAAAGAAAGTAAATGCTACATAACTGCAATATACCCCCCAAAAAAGTGAGAATTTTTGGGACACTGGTGCTTCACTTTTAAGTCAATGTCAACAAAAAAATCAATTTCCTCCCATCCCGTTACCACTACGCTTGTAAAAATAATTTAATGCAGATTTTAGTCAAGAATATTTAATGTGTGTAAACGCAGAGTTCTCTCTCTGGCAGCCGTTCCACTATGGAAAGTGTTTAGTGGTTTTCAAAGTGTGGTTCAGTGGGG
>JAODLI010002703.1:16630-80237 GCA_027575585.1 Percopsis omiscomaycus
TGCCCCCCCCCCCCCGCCCCGCCATGCAACGGCAAGGGATGATGGATGGTCCCCGGTGCGTCAAATCCACTCACCCCCCACCCCCCCCCCCCCGAAGGGTTTCAGCATAGTTTTGGCAGAGTGAGAAATTATTTCAGAAGTATTTCTGAGACCTGCGTGAGGGGGGGTTGCAAACTAAGGCTCGTTTGATAATCACTGGTTTAGAACTAGCAATCTGTTGGTCCAAGAGATATTGTTTGGAGCGAGAGTTGGTTTGGGCCACACACGTCAGTTGCCAATGCTAACAGTGTTCTGTGTGTGTGTGTGTGCGTGCACCTGCCTGCGTTCCAGGAGAGACGTGGAACCCGCTGAAGCTCCACTACCAGCTGCGGAACGTGCGCGAGCGGCTGGCCAAGAACCTGGTGGAGAAGGGCGTGCTGACCACAGAGAAGCAGAACTTCCTGCTGTTCGACATGACGACGCACCCGCTCACCAACAACAACATCAAGCAGCGGCTCATCAAGAAGGTGCAGGAGGCCGTGCTGGACAAGTGGGTGAACGACCCCCACCGCATGGACAAGCGGCTGCTGGCGCTCATCTTCCTGGCGCACTCGTCGGACGTGCTGGAGAACGCCTTCGCCCCGCTGCTGGACGAGCAGTACGACCTGGCCATGAAGAGAGTGCGGCAGCTGCTCGACCTGGAGCCCGAAGGGGAGAGCGCGAAGGCCAACGCCAACGAGCTGCTGTGGTCCGTGGTGGCCGCCTTCACCAAATGAGACCCCCCTCACCCCGGGCACAGGGGGATCGCCGCCCGCTGGGACGGCACGTCAATCATCCAGTCGATGACTCTGGCAGTGGGCAGGGGTGCTAGAGGGGAAATGAGAAGGGACAGAGAAAGAGAGTGGGGGGGGAGAACTTGCCCCGAGATAGACTTGACTGACTTGAGTTGACCCCCGCCCCGGCTTTTGGAATGGGTTACCCCTTTTCTCCCTCTTTCTTTTCTTTTGCTTTTCCTTGTAGATAACGCTCCTCGTTTCTCCCCTCCATGCTCCTCTTCTGCCAGATGTGTCATTTATGCGCTCACCTTTTTGCTAAGAGAAAATGAAAACACTTCCTAGGATCTCTGAATCGAGTGGTGGGCAGGGTTGATGCCGGACAGGCCCAAACTGCGATGTTGATTCTTGTCCTTTTTTTCATTGGCCACATATTTTTATTCCTCAACGTCTCTTCAAAGTATGTATGCAGTCGACCCTTTGAGATAACTAACTCACTTCAATGTATATTAACCTGTAACTTGGTGTGTACATGTTAACACCCATGTACCAGGCGTAAATGTTGAACATAAATTAAATATTGGCAAATTTCCTGGAATTTGTTAATGTTTACATGTATTGAAATTTATTCTGCCACGTGTGATGGAGGATTTCCTTTTTTTTCTTCTTTCCTGTCCATGGAAGCTGCTCTCGGCACACTGTCTGGGCATTTAAAGCAATCTGGATTCAATGGCATCTGTGGGACTTGGGCCATGTCCACATTAATACATTTACAAACGGCATTTATGTGTCTTAGTGACCAAGACGGCTAAATCCCCTTTATTGGCCAGAGACGGGCGTTGTTCCTTGTACGGACGTAAACCTGGACTCGTACGCTCCTAGATTTGTTGCTCAGCAGCCTAGATAGAAACGCTTTAGTCTTGCATGAACAGATGATTTATAAATAAAATGTTTGACGGCAAAAGAAGTCAATCTGTAGGAACTTGCCCACCCTCTTGGACGTGTGGCTCTCAAATTAAGCCACTTGTGCATCTTTGAAAATACTGTCGTAGTGTTGATGGTCAGAGAAGATGTGTTCAAATGTAAAAGCATTGGTGTGGACAAAGCCTAACAATAGCCTGTCTATCTGCAAAGCAGAATATATTACTGTGCAATCATGATAGAGGATAGTCTACCTTTCCCAGGTTCTAATGGGGATATCTGTCTAAGGGTGTAACAAAGCTACGGACCTCTAGCCTGGATCCAGCCCCGTGATTCATGTATGTTCCCTTATGTTTGCACATCAACCAGGTACATATTTCAATGTCATCTATGTTTTGTTTAAGTGGTTCAGCCACTACTTGCTTTCCTACTGCAGGACCCGGTCCGAGAGTGAGGCATTGATCCCTACACATGTATGTCACTGAATGTAATGGTTAGAATGTAAAGATTAGCTAATTGACTAAGATGGAAACATCATCAGATTCCCTTGACCTCTAGTAACGTGTGTTACACTGTTACTGTGGTAGACTTGGTGAAAGCAACTCTTTACTAATTTGATTAGGTAGTAATTGATCCGGGAAAGAATTTAAGCCTTCATTAGTATTTTAATTTAATTAAGATTTTAATTTTTTTCTTTTTTCTTCTTCACCAGCAGTGGTAGATAATAGAACATCTCAATACGGCTATGCCACTCTCCTCCATGTGGTCCCCAAACATGGTTGAAAGATGTATATGTATCTTATCAATATATATGAGAGAGAGAGCTATAGGCTCTGTGTTTCAGCAAAACTTTTAGGGGTAGGGAAAACTGAGAGGATGGCTGCAACATAGTCACACTATGGGCATGTAGAAATGTCACGTTCATATAATTTGGGCTGAATTGATACGAGAGAGTAGAAAGTGTGAAATGACGACAAAGCGACTGCGTGTGTGCGGAGGGTTGTTGGAAGTAGGACAGCACTCGATATCAAGCGACGTGGCTCCTTTTTGTGGCCCTGTGGGTTGTTTTTTGTTTTTAGCCAGTGTCAAAATGAGCCTGACTTTAGTCTGAAGGAAACCAGTTTGAACATCTCTTGGTTCCTCTCACTTTTTGAGTTTACCATGCAGTCTCACCCTGCGTTTTCAGGGACGTAAGGAGTCATTGAAATGCGTTATCCAACACAGCAAGGTCTAATTAAAACAGAGGATGGAGTCACATTCCAGTTTTTAATGTGTATATACTGTATTCAACCCCTCTCGCTCTGTCTGTCTTGGTTCACTTGGATTCCACAGTGGGAGTTCTGCTGTTGAGATATTTACTAAAGAGCTGGGCACAATTAACGATGGCGTTCTGATGGTTTATGTTCAATAACAAATGAAACAAAAAAAGCCTTTGACTAATCACCATATCTTGCTCTTAATTTCATATGCACCATTTTATGAATTTTATTTTCTCAGATGTTTAATTGTGTTTTTTAGTTTCATCACCACCTTTTTTCCCCCCTTTTTTTTTCCTTTCCTTCCAAAACCATGTGTATTCGAAAGGCATTTCTTTTAGGTAGATAGCTCCCTTCCTTTAATGTATGTAGCAAGGACTGAGGAGGGATCAATCAACAGTGGGTAAACCAACTGGGTAAACGGGCAATTTGGGGGTTTATGCTTTTGATAATCTCCAGTAGGAGAGGAATAGAACACTATGCTAGGACATGTAACTATCATCTTAATAAAGGGACCTCTACTCTGTGTACTTTATTTTACCATAAAAAATAAAAGAGCTTGGAAGTGCCTAATCACATTGTTATTGCTTTGATTTTTATTTTAACTTTATTGCTGTTCAAACTGGATTCATAAATTATAATTGTTTTTTTCTTTTTTAGTGGTCCGTTGGCTGTAGGTTGATGCAAATGTATGGCTTTTGTGGTTGGAAGGATGGCCCAAATTCATTCATTTTAATGATGTTCTCTGTCAATTGGTAACTCTATTATTTTGCTTAGAAATCTACTTAAAAGTGGTATTGAACTTCTGTTAATCCCTCGAGTTGCCTGCTTCCTTACCTTACTATTGAGACCTCATGCTGATGAAACTATCATGCTCCGTTCACTTCAGTTGTCAGGGGTCGAGGGGTTCATTTATGACGAAGGTCAGTGGAGGACTTGGTATTGAGGTAAGAAAGCATAAAGTCGACTATGTAACAAAAGTTCAATGTCCCTTTTTTAATAAAACATTCTATCCTGACAGTCTGTGTTGTATTCATATTATGTCAAATCCCACATTTCAAAATTTCACCTCAGCACTTTCCTTCATATTCGTGATGCTTCATCTTTTAGGATGGTGGGTAGAGAAGAACAAAGGGAACACTTGGAAGTTCTAACAAAAAAAATGGCTTTGTTTATTACAACTTGCATAAAACATGCATTAATTGCCTGTAAAATAAACATTTAAAACCGCTTAAGTCTATTTATTGGGATGCACTGTAGAGTGAGAGATTGCTTTACAGGACATTCAACTGTTTCAGAACGTAAATGCCTATTTCTAAACGCTAGGTGGAGGTATTGCATACAGCATGTTTGGCACAGCAAAAATATTGAGCGTCACTCCAAAAGGTGAACGTGAAGGTGTTCCATCTTTGGATTGAGCTCCTCAGCGGTGGAGCATGACCAAAAGTGTTGAATGGCAAGTGTTTTCAAACCTTTTCGTTTAAAAGTTTAACGTCTTCAATGGGCTAATTTAGTGTAGTCCGGGGTCATATGACACCATTACGCTTCGAAGCGCACACACACTTAACTTAAGTAATAGCCTACACGTAGCGAAATCACAGTAGATAAACGTTCCGTTTAGAAATGCTTTTTTCAGGACAGTTAACCGTATGTGTCCTCCAAGTTCCTTTACAGACCTAACTTCACAGATCTTTACCATCATGAGAAACTAATTGAGGAGAGGCTGACTTATTCCAGGTTTTCATTTTGTAATGCTTGGACGTGATTGGACCAAATAACCATAAATCCTGTCTGTAACCACGCCTCTTTGTGGTCGTATTGAGAGTAGAGCTTGGAAAAAAGGCTTCTTCAAGCAAGAGCGGCAACGAAATGCATTTTTAATGTATTCAACGGGTTATTAACGCACTTGTGGATTTAACAACAAATGCAAAGCAAAATACGTCAACTACTTGTATTTTTTTCCTATTTTGGTTACTTTGTCGTTTTCTGTCCGTGTATAAAATGTTAACATTCTAGCGGTGAATGGATGCTTTTGTAGTCTACAGCTACAGTTTTTGTTTCATACACGTTTACTTGAGAACAGTACAGTTGAATATTTGACTCGATTTTGAGTTGGAAGTAATAAGAATCAGAACATAAGGACTTTTACAAAATGCAAAGATCTAGGCATTGGAAACGTCAGAGTGACTTCTGCATCTCCTTGTGAAGGTCAGTTTACTTTGGATAAAATAATACTGCCGGATCTTCTACAGTAGCTTTTGTCTTCATAGTAATGATATTACTGCCTGGACATCCGCTATTTAGTTGTAAGGTGTGTGTGAGCGTCACAGAAAGTATTAAAAAGTGTGGTTTAAATATTTTAACACGAAACCTTTTTATTAGCCTTAATTATTAAATATGTATACAAGGTATATTTTGCCCACCTTGCTAAACACGTCCAAGGTGTGTTTGGGCCTCACTTGACAGTAACCCACTACACAGGATACTGTATGTTGATGAAAAGGTGCCTGAGTAATTTTAGATTTCAGAGACTAGGTTACCACCAGCCCGGCTAAATATGGTGTGAGGTTTAAAAATGGCTACATTACATCTAATGTTACTGCCTTTTTCTAACTTTAACATAAACATATGGCACACACCGAAAGGTAAACAGTTCAAGTCAAAATGTACACCAACGTTCATGCACACAAATTCTTTGGCGATAGTGTTTAGTAACCCCCCACCTTCTTGCTAAGGTAACTGTCACAATACAGGATCATTTGGTGGCATGTAGGTAGAATGTTTGTTTAAAGCATGCAAGCCTTGACAATTTGGTTGGAGTCTGTTTCCTTTGTGACCACGGAAAGTAAACGCATGACTGAAAAAGAGAAAAGTATGTCTAATTTACAGGTGTCCACATATAGTAAGATACAAACTAACCATCTGCACAAACTGATGTCACATATTTTATTTGCATTCTATATACCAAATTATAGATATTCCAAATTCTGTGTGGCATAGTTGGCTCTATATATACTGTATATTGTGTGTAGATAGTAGAGTAAGAATAAGTATTTTTGGTTTTATTCACTGACAACCAGATGTTGACTAAAATAACTTTAGGAATGTTATTGTGTGGTGTTACATTCTTTCACTTCATTAGTTGGGCTTGAAGTGAGTTACACATAACTAGGTAATGCCCAAGCTTAGTAAGAACTGAGTTCAGCCGGCTACAGTTTTAATGGTAACACATGGACTACCCAGCCACTTTTTAGTATGACATTCACACTCTGCATTATTATGCAGAGGAGTTTTAGCATTTTTTTTTATCTACAGTTTGTGCTGTCATTTGAGTCTGAAGAAAATCTTCTTGTCATACCTGGAAAGATTTCACTGCCGAAATCTCTCTGCTTTTCTGTTTTTAGCCCGGCTGCTGTTTCTGGCTAAGGAATTAGGCTAACATTTTCGCTACAAGAAGAATGACCTCACTATCAAACCATCCAATACATTTTACCTTCATTCCATCTATGCAACAGGATTTATTATCCAGCGCTTTTTAAATCCATTTAACAGATTTCCAGATTTGACTGTATAGGGCAAGCCACTCTATTGCATGGTGTGAAATGGATCAAGAGGAATGCTTGAATCTCTTGAAGGCAGGTTTTCTTCAGGCTAGTATGCCTTAAGTTGAATCACATGTCGTTTCCTCCCTACCCTGCACTCGGCTACAGCAGGCCCACAGAAGCGGGGAAAGGCAGAATCCTCTCCACCCTGGGCAGAAGAAAGCTGGCTGTGGGTAGAACGGGGGATGGTTGGTGTGTTGTGGGCTGGTAGAGAGCAGCTTGGCAGGGCATTAAAATTGGACGAAAGAAACCGTTTTTCGTTCAAAGGACACTTGACCTGATAGTAGCGGCAGTATAGGGAAAATAGACAGGAATATGAATACAGATATAGGAGGGACTGTATCTGTAGTTGAGCCCTATCATTTGTTTTGCCTTTATGGTCTGTGTTAGTGGGACTTCATTGACTCAGACTTATGAAAACCTGCTTACTTTGGTTTTGTGTGTTGGTCAATATTATGAATCTTAATCACTGTGAAACTGTGTTCATGAGCCTTTAACAAACGTTCACAGTTACCCATACAGTATGACATGAATATACGTCTTCCCCTATCTTGCCTGCTTTACATTAAAAAATAAAGTCTTTTGATTTGCCATTTTGCCAAATTTGCTTGGGTATGTCAAATCTCACATGATGCTTTTCAGTAATGCGGTAAAGTAGCCACGAAAGTCATGCCCTATATGGCTTGTAGTAGGAATCAGTTTTAACGAAAAAATATAATGTAACAATTTTGAACCAATTCACATTACACAATATTTCAAAATTTACAATGAAGACAGATTATTTTTTCTTTTGTTGAAGACAGATTCTTCAGTTTGAAGGGACATGGCCTGCATAAAGAATGCTTGATATAACTTGTATGTATGTATTTTTTATTATTCAGAGACCGGAAGCACTACACTGGACTATATGTCTGATGTTGTATTTAAGACAAGTTGGTTGTTAAACTCAGCAGTTCAAAAGTGACCTTGAGTTGTCAAAGTCCTTATAAAACCCTTCAGTCAGCTTCACCCCATGGGTTGGCACTCAAAAGGTTAATATAAATACATTGTCTCATCCATTTCCTATAATAGTTCTATAAATATTGTACAATAGGGGTTGCATCCTGGCCTTTTGGTCATGAGGTAATATTTTGGTTATCTAAGGAAGTTGTATTGCCATGTAAGGTTTGGGATTGAATTGTTGACACTGGCGAGACAAGTGTGCGTTTGTGTGTGGCGGATGATGTATTGTAAAACACAGATCAAGGCAATTTACATTCTACATGTTTGTAGAGAAAATTCACTCTGGCTTCATGGTTAAAAGTCCTATTTGAAGTAGTTGAAGATATCTTAGCTATATGATGTACGCCTAAGACTGCTTTTGCAAAGAATTTTAATTTTGAGCCCAGAGTTATGACCTCCATGTTAATCTATACTTCACATAACTGTTATTACTATAACTCAATGATCCATTCTCTGACAGTTCTTCCTAATAAGATTAGATTCCATTCTACTAAAAGCAGCTGGTGTTGAATGCCACGTGACGAGAGGCTTGTAATAGGATAAGAGTGCACTTAATGGTTAAAGGACTAGTTCAACAAAAAAGATCAAAGTGAGAATCTGCTCAAACAGTTGAAATTTACAGCAATTTATCTGTTGGAGCCATTTCATTGGCAACCAGCGTGTGACACTGGGGGTGGAAAAAGCTTATTTAAATGTGGCCTAATTGCTTCAGCTGTGTTGCGCACAGCAAGGTCAGTTTTTTTTTTTACCGTGGTTAAGTGTATGATAACGTGGAAAGATTAAAAGAAGAACTATTATTTTGTTTGATTAGTTTTTGTTTATTTAAAATAAACGGATTGTCATATCCAACTTTAAGTTTGAACTCTTGGACAATTTATTCATTGGCAATTGTTAGTACAAAATACATGCATCTACACCAATGCCACGCGTTAATTACCGACCAAACAAAGAAGCAAATGTGCGCCAACATGATCATTTATCTTATATTTTAATATTTACCTTTTTTAGTTTTTTACTCAAGTATCTTTATCTCTATCTTCAGGTAAGGAGGCAGGCTATCCACCTGCAAATGGAGTAGGCTAAGCTTAGATTGTCTGGAGAATGATTTCAACAAACATGACAATGAATTCAGTTTAAGGTCTAAAAGTGAGTGTTCTAAGCGCAACAGGGGCTGCAACGCAATAGGAACGCAACCCTCATGCTTTCAACTGTCTGAGATATCACATTCAATAGCTGATGATTGCTATTAGGCTGTTGTGCTATTATGTGATGAACCATTAGGTTTGTACCATCTATACACAAATCAGTGCACACACATACAATAAGACTGGGATAACTGATTGCATAAGCAACCAGTTTTGCCTGGGAAAGTTAAATTGGATCTTTTCACAGATCTAGTCCAAAGTAAACACAGCTATGCCTTAGTAACACTCCAGTAAGTTTAATTCGCTATGTGCTGTTATATAGAGTAGTGCTACAACTGACTGGTGAAATACTGCAAGATAAATGAAGTATCTGAAATATTCCAAGGGACAGCAGATGACTTGACAAGTGTTTGGAGGGATTCCTTGAATGCAGGGTGCTGTGAGTCACCTCAACGTTGTCAAATTCCAATACAGGGGTCTGGATTTGTTAATGCTGCCTCGCTGACATCAACTTGGAGTTGAATGCAGTTTAAATTGAAAGTTGTGCTAGCCTGACTGTCAGCAAATATTGAAATAAAGGCATGTTAATAATAACCGTAAATCAAATCGTAAAGTAGTCTATATTTTATAAAAATTTCATTCAAGTTTCCCATGGGTCTTGTTGTAAATGTTTGAGCCATGTTGTTCAGCTAGAAGCTTTTTATCTGTCAGAGCTTGCTTTCTTTGTGTCCTTCCATCCAACCTGCAATACTGAATTCTGAACTGCAATACCTTTTCAATCCACATTAAATATCATAACACTGGCTCAGGAGTTTCTTGATGACTCAAAGATGGATACAAAACACTCAACATTTAGAAATTGTTGAGGATGACTTGCATCTACTAAAATATGATTAAGGGTTTGCAGGGTTTTTTGATTAGGAAGTTTTTGGCTGTAGCAAAAGAGAATGGTAATATTGCCATTCTTGACAATTGACACAGTAGCAAAACACCAAAACAATTGAGCTTTTAACGAACTCCTGCTTTTCTAGTCTGAGCGTGAACATTTTTTTCATGACAGACGAGGCCTGGACGTTTTTAAAAAGACTTTATGTTGTCTTTATAATATGTCAGTGTGGCACATTCAGTAACGTTTTATCTCTTCTTCTTTTTGTGTCTGTATCCTGGCATTTGGGCCATAGGGCTTTACTAATCTTTGGCCATATGGGGCCCTAAGAGAGATGTAGGCTAGCGGGGGAAGGAGTTGGGGCGGGTGCAGGGGGAGATGGGCCATGTAGGTCAGCCTGAAACAGAGAACAAAGGGTGTTAAAACAAATCCTTGTTGTTTGAGCAGCAAAGTTAGGAGAACAGTGTCGGGCCAACAGTATAGGGACCCCCATTTCCGTCTCCGGGACCACCTGGGATTGGTTTTTTGGTCGGTAGACGTTCCATGCTACCCGGGATAGAAACAACCAGCCTAGCAAAGTGCTCCTTGCCAGTGTCGACTGAGCCCCATCTGGCATGCATCAGGACAAATGAAAGCCAATTGTACATTGTTTGGAGTGGTCTCTACCAGAGTTGGAGTATAATTTGGATTGGAAATAGAAGCTCCTTGTGTTATTTGTTGAACAGGAGCTGTCTGGGGCTAGTCTGGAGTTGAAAATCAAACAATACAGTTATAGCACTTTGTTCTGTAAACGCACCAAACGGGCTCTTACAATTGGCCAACATGGAGAGATAAGTTATTGTTTTTAGACAGAAAATGCATATAGAAATAGTGACGTCATATTTGACAGTGGCTAGCCTACATTCACTGAATCCTCTGGGATTAAAGCGCATGATTTTTGCTTTAAGTCGATATCACTTCAGACTTTAGAGATTTAATTCTGCTATAATTGTTGACCAATGTTCCGGTAAATGAAAGATTATCTGCTGACAGAATGGGACATCGGTTGTGTCCACATGTCACAGGGTTCAGGCCCCACAACACTGTCACACACTGCTTCCATTTCACTAACGTATTGCTGCTGTTATCCAGCTGTCAACGTACTTTTGTGGTACTGCTTGAGCAGGCTTCGTTTGATTCTGGCAGATTCTGTGAATTTCTGTTTTAATCCAAGTAGCGACAGACATGGTGCAGATAACTGAGACCTTCCTTTTAACACATGCACTTGTACAGTGTCGTAAATAGGTTAAGACTACATCAGCGGTCCTTGTGTGAGGTCTTCTCTTGGAAGTAGACCTAACTGAGCAAAGCTAAGGTGGGTGGTCAGTCCAGCTTCCTCTTTTGTTATGGCAAGAGAACTCATTGACATGTGTGGTTGAATGGTCAGGCAACACTGTGGCTCTTGGCTCTGTCTGCAGAGGACACTAACACATAAACGGTCAGTATCCTTATGTTTCCAAGTGGACTGATGTGAACTGTTTGATTTCTATGGATGCCAAACATTAAATATTGTGCCAACTCTGGTCGTGTGTACATGTATCATAGGGGGATTTATTTGAAAGCCTCCCTTTTGGTCAGTGTATTTTACACACCCACAATATTTCAGTGTTTTACCTCCATTAGCCTACCATGACACTTCTTGTTTGCGAGGACATTACATTTAACAATTGCACTTTACAATCGGTCACCTATCACTATTTGTGAAAAAAGTGTTTTTTAGCAGCTGTGCTTGGCCAATAGTAATAGACAATGATTTGGCAAGTCTTATTTATGAATGACAGTCTGCCTTTCCAAATGCTGGGTATCTTTTCAGCTTGAATGTTGTAAAATCTATTGAATAGTAATGTCACTATTATGTCTTTAATTTATGATTCTTGTCTGTCTTCCAGGGGCGTATTTTGCCAACAGGCAAGGCAGGCATCTGTCTGGTCCACACATGTGGGGCTCTGGCAGCCGGAAAAATACCCTTTTTTAGTTTTTTAGTTTTTTGTTGTTATATTTATTTTGTTTGTGAATTTAATTAGTTAATTTAAAATTGTATGGTTCTATAAAATATGAAACTATTTTATTATTTGGTATATTCCGTCTGAGTGCCTGGTCCTTCTGACCCACCTCTAGGATTGCCACAGCTGTCTTCAATAGAATAGGCTACTTCGCCTCACTATGAACCTGTGTTTGTGATTGTGTATAGTTCCAATTTACAACTTTGACCTCTTTGGGCACATGCATGCACATACGCGTGCACGTGAAATGGACCAGAGAGGTCTCCCTGCTGTGATGGTGTTCCCCTCATCCTCTTATTGTCCTGGACAGGATTTAAAACTCCCCTGCCCACTGAACAGCTTGTCTTCTATTCTAAGACCCCAGATCAGCACGCACACAGGATTCCCCAATCCTTGAGATGAACCATTCCATTAACACTGTTTTAATAACTTGCAATCGTGTGCATCTTCTGCCAAGTCAGTGGTTCTCAAAGTAGGGGGTGATTTTGCATCTATGCTAGAAGCTTAACTTCACTTTCAGGACCGCCACAGTATCTCTGCTAACTTACTGGATTTTCTAAATAATATAGTTTTTCCACTAACAAGCTACCTTTTTCTCCAAGTAGCCTAACTGAATTCCGTGGCACTTATTCCAATTCCACTCATAAGAATTATAATGTTTTGTTTTTGTAAGTAATAATGTCCTAAAAGGTGATCCTTTTTTGTAATTTGTAATCTATTCACCATTGAACAAGCAGGAGGTAATATGTAGGCCTACTGTGATCAGTAGTTAAGATAACTTTACTTAGTAGCATTGTACAACTTGCTGCCTTTCATCAAAAGAGTGGCTTGGCTGTAGCTTAGCCACTTGAATTCAGTTTGCAAGCTAAAATTTATCTGATCATTGTAACAGCTGATCTTGATTTGACAAATTGCACCAAAGCCTAATTTGTTACGTGAGGTTCATGTTTAAACTGTCCTCATATGAACCAGGTCAGATGTGCTGCATTCCTATAATAAATTCAGTAAATCTTGTATAACAGTACAAATGCTCTTTAGCATGACTGTATGTTGCATACATTTTTAGCACACCTAATGCAACAAGAAGCAATTATCTGATGGGGAATATCACCATAATCACCGTTTTCAGACTTTGGCTGCGGTCGAGTAGTCAAAAAGATGACGTCCTATGTCTTTTCCAAAACACTTTTCCTTGACCTCGAAAAGCGCATCTTAGATAGACCTACTTCGTCCCGTATGTTCCTTCTTACCATGTCGCAGGCTATATTAACGTGGACAACCCGGTGAAATATTACTTAATTACCAAGGTTGGAGCTTCCGAATGGTGCGTCACTTTAAATGTTGCTGCCGCAAGGAATTGTGGGACGGCATTATCTCCTTTCCTTTCGTAAAGGACGATCTTGCTCTATGCTAAAGGAGATAAGAAAGGAAGCATTGAAGCACCTTTCCTTATCATTTAGCAAATTCAACCAGCTCTTATCATGGCTGCCACTTGGATACTTCCAGGTCATTTCACTCAGTTAGGAACCTTCCAAAGCAATAAAGACGATTCGATTGCAGCCGCACAGGACAGCAAAAAGGTTAAATGTCAAACTGAAAGCCGTACATTACGATACACCCTAGAACTAAGTAGGCGTACATGGGTCCATGTATCATGGTGGTGACAAGATGGCCTCAAAGGAAAGACCGCACGGGCCCCGGGTAGCAGTTGGGGTCTGCGTCAGCACACTGGCTCTCTCATTACTGCCGTGGTCCAGGCCTATTTTAGAAAAGCCCATAGTAAACACATGCTTCCACAAGCTTTACAGTTTATTTGTCAATGATCTCTGTGTTTGAACACTTCCTTAGTCCAGAAAGCTTAAGCACAAACACTTTGCCCAAAGAAGAATCTGGAAAGGATGTAGCATTATTTGTTAAAATGGTTGGTCCAGAAGCGAAGGGTGCACTGAGTTGTGAACTGCCAGACCACCGTGGTAAGCTAATAACATTGAGGGGGAAGTGTAACCCTATCCAGCTATCCTATCCCTGTGTAATCATCTGCACTCAGATGCTTTTCTTCCTAGTTGAAAATGGGGCAATACTTGATCTCCACGTCAATGCTCTTATGATGTTTGTTTTCAGAGTGTCTTCTGAATGCCACTCACAAAGCCCTGAGGTCTGTTGGCTTTGGGCTGTGATGTCTCAATTTGCAGTAATTCCCACAGGATTGCGCGTTTGCTATGAATATCAATCAGGCAGCCAGTGTCCCACCCTGGCTCGTAATGCTACTGCTGGAATCCCTCTCTGCTTGGGTCGCTGCAATGAAAACTCCCTGGTGTTACTAGCACAGAGGAGAGGATGTTATTGTTGGCAGCAGAACCACCACACACACACACACATGTTTTTCTCTATTTGTAAAACTTTGTTTTGAGCTGATAAACGCGTTTGCTTGCAGATAAAGGTTCTATTTTGATTCCGTTTGTAAGCAGCTATTTTGTTTTATTTGTGAAGGAAATTATAGTGTCGTTTTTGGTGTGTATGTCTAGTTGTCTCCTTGGCAGTCAGCTTGAATTGTGAGTGTAGTTATCCTGGCCCCAGGCATATCCTGCCCTCTACAATAGCAGCCTCATCACCATTCACGACATCAAGGCTGTCTGATGTTATTTTTTTAAATGTTTAAACTGTAAATTTATCCTGAGTAAGTGGAAAAATTATACTTTCAAAAACCAGTGAAGATTAGTGAAGATTAGCCTATTAATTTATCTCTCTCTGTTTTGTAATGGTAAAAAATACAATATAATTATGGCTACCTTGAACTCAAGTTTTGTGCTTTTCATACTGTTAATTCCCAAATGAGCGTTCCAAGGTCCACACAAAATGATCTGGCTGCTATGGCCCATGAACCTTGCACAAATTGCTAGTTTTAAAGGGACACTCCTCAGTTTGTATCCAGAATTCCAATTAGGGTTGTAACCCAACGTTGTTTTGATTTAAAACTTGTGGAGCATAGGAGAGCAACCCACTCACCAGGTGTGTGTGGGACTGACACCTGAATGATGGGTGGGTCGCCCTCCTACTCAACCCCCTGTAACTCTCCAAGATCACACCATTCTCTACCCCTCCTCAAACTGCCACCTTCCCAGTTGTGCTAAACATAAACAGTGAGCTGGGACAGAAGCTTGGGGGTCTATATTTAACAGCATTACCTGTAATTTGATTTGAACTTTCTCTTAATGGTCCCGAATTAACGCCTAATATGTAAATGTCATGTAAATACAAACTATTGCCTACCTCAAGAAGCAGTCCAAGCAATGTTTACCCCAAGTAGAAGCATACAGAAATAACAGAGACAGATGGTACCACAAAGACCAAACAGTTTATTTGAAGCCCAAGCTCTGGATAGTAATTTAACTGTGGTCCATTGCAGCCTGCTTTGTGTATATATCTGCCAGAGATGTGGTTGCAGTGAGCTTTCTGCCTCTAGTTAAGGGATGGAGGATCAAACCCAGATTCAAATGGGAAACTTCTATGCGAATGGGACACTATGACCTCGATTTAATTCAACTTTGTCAGAATATGAGTCTGCAAACCTCTCTTAAAATTGGCAGCATATTGAATTCAGCATTAGCCTGCTACACTGCAACTACTATTTGCTTGAAATGGACTGACCAAGCTCTGACCCCTAGATGATTTTACCTAGTTATGTAAGCATCAAGTTATGTAGCCTATACCAAGACAGTACTGACACATTTGTAAGGTTTGTGGGACATGGATAGTGTATGCAAGCTGACATCCAGCCGACAACATGCAGAAACGCCCACATGTAGAAATGCATACGACTTAATCCTTAAAGAGACAATTTTAAATCAAAACCAGAAATGTGGTTGACATTGACTACAGGATCAAAAAGCGATTAGGCACAGTTCCTGTTGTTTTGTTTGTATTCGGAAAACCACACATGCATCATGTTATGCTGGTACTGGTCTAACAGTACAGTAGTGTTTTTCTGTGGTGCTTCCCCAAACATGACATGCGTACATTTAAGTTGGTGTATGTAACTGGCCCGTCCGCTCACCAGTTAACCGTGCAATCAAACATCAGTGTTTTGAGATTAGAGGCTGAGATTCATGAAGAACGCCAGGCCCATGCACAGACTTTCTCAGGGCCAGGGGCTCAAGCCAAAAGAAAATAAAGAGGCACCCCCTTCCCCTCCACCCGCTCACTGCATGTAGAGTTGATCTATTTATAGACGTGTCTGAAAAGCCCACCTAAATCTGTCAATGTCTTTCATCGGAGCTCTAAATAATCTGACCTCGGGCCAGTTATACCCTGCTGGTTCTTTTATAAATAAGTCATTGATAAGAAAAGCTTGATACTTATACCTTCTGTTGTCGTATTCTGTATCCTTTTGTTTTATTGAGAGATACAGTACAACTACATCTTCATGACCTTACTTTGTCTCAGTGAATATAGAACTGTGCACTTGGCTAATAATATAGTATTATCAGAGACCTAATAAGAGACATACCACTTCAAGAATCCCGAATAGAACTCTATGGGAGAAGTCCATAACGCCAATGATGGCGGTTGTAAGATGGCGGTTTTTATCAGATTTGAATGATGATTCTATACATGCAGTTTTTATGTGCCGGGTGACTCTCTCCCCATTCATATAGATAGGGGCCTGGTCTTGTTACCCGAAATAACCACGCGCGGGCGTTACCAAGATGGCTGCCGAGTGGCCAGTCTCTTCTGTAATGTGTGTTAATCTATCTGGGTGGTGGGGAATAGTTCCTTTTTAGACTGAGCTTGTGTGAATAGAATCGATGCCATCTTGTCAAACTGTAGGCTGCTTCTATAGCAAAGTTAACTGGATTACCTGCCTCAACAAATTCAACTTTGATTAGGAACATTCCTGGCTGGTTTAGGAGTGCTTTCAATGTCCACTATTTGTATGGCCTTTAAAGTAACAATGAAAGATGTTTCTAATTATATTTGTCTTTGGACGCACATTTCCGATGTCCAAATGGAGAAACGTCTCCTTTGTTGTGACAAATGGCTTTACAGTGGCCGGGCCTTGTGCAAGACAAATAAGACAAATAAACAATTGGATTTATCTTTAAAGAGTTTTCCCTCACAGGACCAATCCTTCTCTAATTATCACCACCGTTCTTTCCCACATGCCTTCGATAGGTTTACAGCACACTTGATTTGGAGACCTAATCTCTGCAGAATGTTATAAAAGATAATGGTGCCTTCTTGTGGAATGCATTAGCTCATTCCTTCCCTGGGTTGAACACGCTGGTGCGGAGCTCCAGTTAGCATTTGACGTTGCACTGACAGGAATCAAAGCGGCTGATTCGTGGTGGTGGAGGGAGCTTACAGCTGCACTCCTCCCAATCTATTTCTGGAATTGCCCCTGCGGTTGATACCAGTATGTGTCTTCTCGAAGCCTCCTCTTACAGAGCTCCTAGTCTCACACCCTTCTCTACCCCTCCTCCTACCTCCACACACCTTTTTGTGGACAGGTGGCAGAGATGGGGTGTCTCATTTTGTTGCGACAGACGTCGATCTTTGCAGGACCCATAGTTCAAGAAAGGTGCCATTCTAGTAGTTTTGTATCTGTGATGACTTTCATATCTGCCTTCTGATTTATGAACCTTCTGTCAGGTTCACATGGTTCCTCTCAGACTGCCGTTCTGTGGATTAGCCCAGGTGGGAATGTGAGGGAGTGTACAGTATGTTGATGCGACCACAGACAATCTGGCCTCCTGTGCTGACAACGGGTTTGGACTTCTCTAATGTGGCTTCTTTGTGCTCTCTTCTTCTTTAGGTGCAGGCCTGACCCTCGGCAGACACCAGCGCTGCTTTAGGTGTGTGTGTGTGTGTGTGTGTGCTAGAACACACAAACGCCCCATCCTCCAGGCTGTTATCGGATATTTTCCACCCTGCCGGATTCAGGAGTTGTCTCAGCCGAGGGGAGAGCTGCATAGGGTCTCCAGTTACTCTGCAGTGCTTCCAGACCAACCATTTTACACACACACACACACACACACACACACACACACACACACACACACACACACACACACACACACACACACACGCACACGGAGACACACTCTTTCCTGACAGCTCCTGCTCTTGTTCAGGGATGACATCATGGTGCGGGGGGGCTTGCTGTGGAATGCTGGGTAATGTGGCTCCTATAGCCCTGCGTCTGACATCCAGAGGCCACAGCGCCTGCTGAGAGCCCTCCAGAGATGGAGACAGGCCCATCAGCTCCAGCCCACAAAGCTTCCAGTGTCTGTGCTCAGATTAGCTGTTGGCAGCCTCAGCCCTAGGCCGGGGGCCAGCCTGGGCACTGGTCAGGGGACACCAGCTCTCTCCCGGCCCAGGATGCGGGGCAGCCCCGGGCAGAGCCAGCAAGGATGCCCATTACTCAGGAGAACGCCCTGAGCCACCTCCTGCTGCTGGAGGACTGGCTTGGGACCCAGTCCAGGACACGAGACCTAGACCACGATCAAAATCAGAACCACAACCAGAACCATGACCACTATAAGGTGTGTTTTTCCTCCTGCTTCTAATGTTCTGATGTTGCACAGTTGTTTGGATGATATAGTGCGCAGTGTTAGAGTAACATAACTGTTGATGCTGCCGACTTATGGAATGCTTTTCCAGAATGAGGAATATCTGCGGAACATCTGCTAAGCTGCTAAACATCTGTCAGGATGTTTGGGATTTAACTTCTTTGTTTTTGTTTTGGGTCACAAGCATTTTTCAGATGTGTTAATCACTTACAAACTGTGGGGAGAAAGGGGAACTTCCAAATGGCTTTTTTTTAATTCATGTGGTTGTGTGTTATTGCAACACAATTAAAACACACAAAAAGACAGCTGCACAACAGGTGTGGTTGTGAACATCTGATGTATGTAAATCAGGTAATACAATCATTAAATCCCAAACTAAATTATGATAATCTTACCTGGGGAAATACATTTTACAGGGTTGGCATCCTCTAAAAAATATATATATTTATGAGCATCAATAATCGATGTATACTGAGAAATGTAAATACCCTGGAGTGCATCATTTGTAAATTCGGACGTCCCGGAACAATGAGTGGGCACATTTTGTACAGCCAAATCTATCAGATTTGAATGCCTTCTACGCCAAGGTGTACCGGTAACCTTAGCGACGTGGTTTCTGGACAATATGCAGACTGTGATTCATAAAGCCGGTAGGCTAGTAATGCCACAAATGGTTGGGGGAACCTCCTCCTTGTTAACATTGTGTTCCATTTGGTGTAAAATGGGACCAGTTTAAATGAAGATAATGGCACCACCTTGCATTCCATGCTGTAATGCTCTCCTCTGCGTCCCTCAGGAGCAGGACAGAGACTCGTGGTCGGAGGGGAAGAGGGACAGCGTGTGCAGCAGCAGCAGCAGCAGCAGTCTGGGTACCGCGGGGGACATGTCCCTCTGCCTGGCCGCCATCCAGAAGCTAGTGGAGTACATCCAGCTCAACTTCACGGAGGACGGCGAGGCCCTGCCGCCGCCCCCCGCCGCCCCGCCCTCCGCCAGGGTGGGGGTGGACGCGGAGGTGCGCGCTGTCTGCCTGACCAAGGCCGCCGGGGACCCCGAGGAGTTCGGCCTCAGCTTTGGGAACATCCCCATCTTCGGGGACCCCGAGGGGAGGAAGAAAGGGGGGCGGAGGAGGAGGAAGAAGGGGGACCAGGGGCCCGTCCTGGACGTGGGCTGCATCTGGGTGACGGAGGTGAGGAAGCGGAGCCCCGCGGCGCGATGCGGCAGGATCAAGCTCCGTGACGAGCTGCTGTCACTCAACGGACAGCTGATGGTGGGCGTGGACGTGACTGGGGCCAGGTAGGGGGCAACAAGCATGGAACTGTTTCCACTGTACACGGTTTTATTAAACACTCGTATAGGTCAGGATTAGGTGGGGGTGGGGGCGGAGGGGGTCACAAGCTATCAACTCCTTTGTGCTCGATTCACGGATGCTGAATTAATTAATTTAGTCTCCGTCACTGCAGGCTGACTTGAGAACTAATAATGCTAGAAAGGTTAGCTAACGACGTGTAATTGGGAGGAATATTAGCATATTGCACGCAAGAATGACGTGTCAGTAGTGGGAACAGATTAGCAGTGGGAACTTTCATTCTGCTTCTACTTCTATGATTTATTGTGCAATAAGAGAAACCCACAAAAATGACGACTGTTTTGAGCTTGTACGCCAAGGGTTTAAGCGCAGCGAAGTTGTAGCTGGCTGGTGACGGGTGGTGCCTGTCAGTGCCAATTGACCGCAGCCTTTAGTAAAAGCACTGGTTTTGACTGTTGCCCGTAGTATGCTGTCTACCTGCCATATCTTGTCTGTAGCTAGCTCTAAAAATGTGAAGGGTGTTCACTAAAATGCCTGTGGCTTATATGCACACGTATATCACCGCTGTCCCAACTCCAGTTTTAGCAATTCATCACTTTTCATTTGAAATGATGGTTTATTCATTTATGAGTTTAGGAAGTATTGTGGATGTGATTATTCTGAAGAACTCTATTTATTTAAAAAATATATTTTTGAGAAGTAAACCTTTTGGAGATGCAGGGTTTTCATCTGGCGGTGACAAAATGAATTCACACATCAGTCCTGAAAACACAAGGTTGTATAATCATAAATAAATATACTATAAACGGTAACCTCAATTGAAAAGGTAAATCTCAATTGGAAAAAAATGCTGCGTCCAACCTAGTCAGCAGTAACTAACCACCGACGGACACAGTACAGTGTTTTATGAAGCAGAACGGCTGAGAGGCTATCATATCCACCTTTCCCGAGGTCTTAAAATGATCGCCTCTTCCTCCATTCCACCTCCTGCTCTTACGGAGCACAGCTGGCCTGCAGGAACACTGTGGCCTGTGTATTTGGTCACGTAAGCATGTCTGTGCTTGATTATGTATAATAATCCTACAAAATGGTGTGAGTTTTGAAACCTCAAAGGGGCTTTTTAGCAGGGTGAGTCGGTTTTGGCTGGTCTTCATTTTGAAAAAGGGACATTAATGGACATTAGGGCCTTGCTTTGGCTACTGAAATGTATTCCTGGATGTGTGTGGGGACGCTTCACGTTGTGTTCAAGCAGCAAATACCTGTCTTACCTATTTCAAGATACACATGTACGCACACTTTTCCATCCTGTCTTTCATTTCCTGTCTCCATATGGAAAGTCTTGCCATCTCTCCTTTTAAGTGGAAAAAGTCTTGGAGCATTAGAGGGGAATTAGAATAGCATATAGCAGATTTTCATGGAAAGTTAACGAAATGAAATGTATGAGACATATGATAAATGACTTTTGTTATCCTTGAGAGCTTTCCTCTAAAGGGTTTTTGGTGAAGCCCTTTGGTCCAAACCCTGGTAATAAAATAACCCATTTAATGCGTTTCCCTGTGTGGATCTGCCTCCGTCTGCATGGAATATAGCTGAAGGCAGTCCTTCCAGCTCTTCTGGAGGAATGGAGAATGATTTGGAGAGCTTAAGATGTGAGAACTTGGAATAAACGTTATGGTGGTTGAATAGCCACCGTTCACCTTCAGCTGTAAACTGTTACCAGGTTTTAATTTGAAATGAAGCTACATGCAGTTCGACCCCCACTTCTTCATACCAAGTGGCAAACACAGGAACAGGGTTGCAGACAGAGCCTCGAGAAACTGAGAGGATTTGGTCCTCGGCTGCATCCCAGCTTGTCAGCGGAGAGGATTATCAACATGAATAATGTCATTTATAATAAATGAATTATTCTAACCTATTCCCCTTGTACAGACAGACTCTTGGTGGTTTGTCTTAAACCGCTAAATCGTTAACTAGCTTTCAAAATGTAATTTGGTAGTGGAAGAGAAGATTATTTATTGTACTTTTCTTTTATAATATAGACTATAATACATAATTTAATATATATTTTTGTTTAAATTGGAGACTGAAGTCTCTTTCACATATGTGAGCAGGATAAGGTTTCAATATTGGTGGTTTACTGTTTCATACTCTATATAGGGAGAATGATTTCTGTAGTTGGTAATCTTTAGAACTGTAACAACAAAAACGTGTTCTATGAGGATTTGTCTGGCAGACCACCAGACCAACAGCACATGATATGCATATTGGCAACGCTGGTTTTGTTGCCAAAAAATACATTTCCCTCTCCTGGGTGGCCATTTAAAATGTCTGTGATGAAATACATCATCTGGCAAAGTTCCTATCTGAGGTTTTCAAACATTTTTGTGACTTTAATCATTTCAGACTTCAGATTCAAATAAAAGTGTATGTATTTATTTTATTAAATCGGACTAATGCTTTGACATCAAGGTATGAAAGTGTTCTTTAAATGTGGTGGGCAGACATTCAGTGTTGGCTCCGCAATTCTGAGATGCAAAAAAATGGCACTGGCTGTGTGAGCCGTCACTGAGGCTTAGCACTTGGACTAGGTGTTGTCTTTCGCCTCAGACATTTTCCCCACAACTGCCCTTGGAAAGCTTCTCTCTGGTTTGGCATCTTGTTGTTGTCTTGACCATGGGAAACGGAGTGAGGGTGGAGAAGGAGATCAAAATGATAGGCCTATTTACGTTTTTGTTTTAACTCTGTTTTGACATTATACTCACCTGTAACGTCTATTGGTAAATATACATTTCTCCTTCGCTAGGACTCTTTTCTCTGGATATCACTTTGCCACACAGGGTAACTTTATGCTCAGTGAACAGAAAAGATGCCTATTTAAGCACAGTTTGAGTTAGTAAAATCAAAGCTCAGGTTTTAGTATTGTGCATTACGTTTAAATTGCATTGGAAGTTTTGCCCCATTTACTTAATTATTTACTACAGTATAATTGTACAGTATAATAACCATTGTTGGAGAATCTGTCTTGTATCTGGTGAAGGATGGATTCATGTCAGTTATATTTGGCCACTGTTGAGTAGACATCAACAATTCCAGACTTCCAGTCTATCAAAAAGTAGTGTGAGCTGCGATCGAAAACTAGAATGAAATGGGTTAAAGGAAAAGAATTGGCATTAGAAGGAGATGGCAAAGCTGTGGGAAGGCAATGGGCAGAAACATCGGTCTAGCTTTTTTGCTGACACTTTTCTTATGGATCTGAAAAAAGGAAACTCCCAAGCTCGCCCAATCCCAGCTGAGCACAGTGCTTGCCACAACATGGTGATTTGGGTTTTTAAATAAAGACAAGAAAGAAGTGTATAAAAAAAACATATCAACCACAGTCTTGAATCATTGGCTGAAATACTTTGTCCTGGTCATTGTGGTTTGCTACTATGCCTCTAGCTATACGGGATAGCTGGTGTTGTGTCAACCCTCCATGCGTGTGATAACGCTACCTGATTGCAACATAAGGACAAGTTGTGGAACTATTCAAGGAACTTGAATAGTCATACGCAGTTATAAGAAAAGGGTCTTTCTCACAACACTGCCAACATGACCCAATAGGTGTATGTTTATGAATGGCAAATCAAATTTGTCCAAAATGACATAATTAGGCACAGACTGACTCGAGACTTAAATTGAGGTGTAAAATTATCAAAAATACAAACAAACTACTTTTTTCATATTAGTAGATGACACCGCAGCTAACTTTTTATTTCAAGTTGTTTTGAGATTGGTTTAATTTCATTCAAGATTTTGACTATAAAACATGAAGATATTATGAATCGGATAACCTGATCAAGGAGTAGTCGGACAAATGGAATCTTGGCCACTCGTGCCAAAATTGCACTTCCTACCATTTCACTACAAGGCCTAAAAAAAAAAAAAATGATTTGCTGGCTCGAAAAGGGTCTTAACAATGAAGCCCCCCTCCCCAAAGCTGACCAGCCACATGCTAACAGATGGGCTGTGAGATTAAAGGGGTACAAGCCGGATTGTCAAGCATTACCCGTCTGTGGTCTGAGACCCACTTTTTTTTTTTTTCCAGCCGCAAATTAAATTCCTTTGTATGAGCAGATTTTGGGGGGAATTCCAATAGTCTTCTATTACAGGATAGCAGAAGGAAAAGTGAGAACCTTCTAATGGCCGTTCAGAGCAGGACAATATATTCTTACAAGCCCTTACAAGATTTTAGGCATGCTGTATTTTATGCTATAAAAAATTAAGTATGTGGTTTATAGTTTGCGATACCCCTCGTTTTTTGTTGACGTGACTAAAAAGTTTTAAAACCATAATTTATATTAGGGTGGGACCTCCAAGTCTAAAGCTCTTGATTATCTTGATTTTGATTTATGAATTATCTGATTGCACATGAGAATGATTTGGCTCCCCTGCAAGGATATCTAACACTCAACAACACTGTAAATAGGAAAAAGCCTGTCCTTCTCTCTCACACTCGCGCATAGGTATTTCTGGACAAATTAAAGCAGCCGTCAGAGCCTTAACTGCAGTCACTCAAGCTTTCTTTTTTCAGCCATGCTTTTATGTCATTTAATTAGATTCTCTCTTTCAGTTAATTTTGTATGGTTTCATTCTGAATGTTGGCATTGTGTTTTGCTAATTGCTTTCCTCACAACATAAAATAACACAATTCAAGATGGTGCACTAGTTAACCTGTTTGGTGCTGATTTGAAACGAGAACAGAGCAAGAATGGAATTTACAAAGCTCGGCTCAGCTCATTGTCAATGATTTTAGAAAATGTCCCTCAGGAACAGATGCTACAGTGAACAATGCAGTGTTTTGTCCAGCAGGTGGCACAGCAAGATTACAGCACATTGTCTCTGCTGTGATGAGCAACCTGCTTAAAAGTTAGTAAATGTAATCATGATGTTTGTTGCTGAATCCTATATAGTTAGCATATCTTTGATTAGTCACCTGTCACCTGAGAATTGCAAAACATATTGTAAACATGTTTACTGGTCTTTAGAGACGTCTAACAACAATCATCAGCCTTCAAGCACGACAATGGGTTCCTAGTGACTTCAACGGCGCTAATTTCCAGCTCACTCTGAGCTGCCTAGACAAGCGATATAATACTATGAATTCCTGTATACAGATCATTTACACCACCCCTCCACTGTGTACGTTACAGTTTACTAGACGTGTGCTGGCGTTGTGCTTGAGCGTAGGCTACTTCCAGCAGACAAACTTGACCATGGAATTTGTGGAATGCCCAGGCGGTATGCCATTTGAGTCCTGCCTGCATAAAGCAGTGGATAGTCCATGAAGGGAAAAACTGTGAGAAAGTAATGGGTGAGATTATGGTTTCTGCATACATATGGTGAGGTTGGTACATGGCAATAAGTCCAAGTGTCAAAATATCATATTTAAGAAATGTATGAACTGGGTGAGTTAAAGACAGCCAGTGATCCATTTATGGATTTTTATTTTGTGTTTCATAATTTAATGATGTGTGTTTACCCCACCCTCAAGCACAATGGGAACAGCATATATGCCTTTAGAATTCAGTGCAGACCTTTTATGAAATTCTGGGCCATATCAATGCTCAAGTATCTGTAATACCTATGAATTTTGGAACAACTCACATTAGGAAAAAGTCTAGGAACATTAGGTTTGAGTAAAAAGGAAAATCCAGCAGTGGCAGTAAGGAAAACAAAATAATGAAGAGAAGTTATAAATGCATTGGTTCATAATGCAGTTTAGAATAGAGTTTTGTTCTTAATTCTGTACTCGATGTAAAACATGTAAAAGATGTTTGTTTTTTTTAAATAAAATTGACCACATCACCTTTCTAAAGCAAAATGATTGTCCTGACTGTAACGTAATGCACATGGATGCGTTTTAAAAAGAGCCAGTAGGGGGCAGCATATATTCTTCAGTGATAGACTGCTGGTTGCACTGTGATTAGTTTACTTTCTTCAGATTTCCCTGGATTAACTGGTATAACTGCCATCCACTTTGTAGAACCGTAGATTAGCAGCAGTCGATTGAGTCATACAGGCAGGCTGTCCACAACAAACTGACATTCACTCGTAGGAATTACAAAAGTAGACAACAGCCTGCGTCAAATCCACCAGGAATTGATTTTTGTTGAAATAAATCATTTCAATTGTGTGCTTCATGTTCGTGCTTAATTGTTCTTTTTTTACGCGCTTTCGAGCTGCAAGTTCAAGGATGGAGGAGACAATTGTCAAGGAGAACCACTCACACTTGAGCGCAAAACAAACGACAAGATCACACAAGAAAACGAGGAGACCGACTCCCCAGGGATAAACTCTTTATTTCTGCAAGCGTAAACACTCGGGACGAGGCGTAACGTTACACCCGCGATCCACACCTTCTATAACATGCTTTAACTTGTCTTGCTTGTCACCTGAGGAGCGGTCCTGGCTGCTGAGGATGGGAGAACTTGGTTTGAGTCTGAAAATAATCTGCGTTCACAGCATGAACACAAATCTGGTCGTGACAGCCTGTATGTAGCCTACTATTTTGTGGACGGACTACATTGAAATAGGGAATCGTTTTATAGTTTTACTGACCCGCTGCCAGGAGGTGATTATAAAACAGTTATCGAACTCACGGGATTCCCAGTTTGTCTCAGAGCAGATTAAAGCGTGTTGCCAGATGGTTTAGCTGCTGTCAGATACACTCCAACACAGAGAACGGACGATTTGTGGTCGCATTATAAACTTCAGGTAGGTTGTTTCGTGACCGGTGTTTTACGGATTTGGGGCTGTTTAGCAGCAATGCGCTTTGTGCTTCATTGTGCCACCTGGTTATGGTCAATTAAATAACGTAGCCTATAGACTGAAGACGGGCTCAGATATGGAGATTATTTATATGCCTTGCTATGCACATTAATATTGCTCAAACGACTGGGATAGGACAGAAATGTCACATTTACATATTTTATGAGGGATATTGGCCTCCTCCTGTGAATCTTAGTGATTTCTTGATATCATGGGACTAATTGCCCGCGCGTCGATATACAGGACATAATATAGTCCCTTCATTTTTCACGGTATGCTAGGATAGGAAAGATATAGTGTACGAGGTAAGTCCTGTAGTCGATATCTTAGATTATTGAAAGTTGATTATTGACAGACACGTACCACACATACAAACATCTTCTAAGCAAAATATACAGGATCAATCTCTTTTATGAGCTGCAACAATTACTACTTTATTCATTAACCACGGCAAATATAAAGTGAAGGGCTAAATGATAACGATGATGTGGCTATGATGACAGTAGCTGAGTAATGCCTTCTCTGAGGCTGTGTACCTCTCAGCTGACTGAACACATTCCTCCGTTTGTCCATGATGAACTGATTGAGGTCAATCCGTTTTAACAAGCCTACTTCATGGGCTCTAGATTTAGAGTCATGCCCACTCAATAGTGACACATAACTGCACAGTACCATAGAACAGGGAAGATACTAGACTAGAGAGCTTTAACAACATGACTAGCCATGCCAGAACTATACAGGTACAAGCAGCAATTTTGTGGCCAAGACCAATCAGTAGCTCTATTGCAGCATACACAGAAATGGCAATGTTGTAGGCCCAAATATGAATTGGCTTATTATAGTCCCACCTAATGTATACAGCCTCAAGGTAATGACATAAATTTGTGGACCAAATTTCATGATGAATTGCCTTATGGTATTTAATGGCTAGTAACAATGTATTGGCAGATTGTTTGTTGTTTTGTTATATTGCCCGGGGAAGCGCTCTGATTATTGTGCACCGCTTACTATGTTCACTAAGTTCAGTGGAAATCCGACATTCTGTTCACAGCATAAAGCTCCTTTAGTCAAAATGGGTCCCACGCTTAAAACTCATTGGTCTGTGGCAGCCAAACGGTTCGGCCCATCAACTTTCTTTAATCAACCTTATGTAAAAATGGTCTGTAGATGATACATTTAACCAGTTTGGTGACAATTGGATAAAGGGTCTTAGGTTCGTTCTCCTCTGCATGACAACATGGTTCCTAAAGCCTTTCTAGGCAAGTTCAAGAGTTATGGACTGACCCACATTTTGGTGTGGACTGTGCCAAGCCTGATGCAAATCTGACAATGGGCTCCAGGGCGTGAAGCCCCACAGCGGTATACCATAATAGGCCACAACGCCTGATAATGTTTTGAGATGAGGCATTTGGGAATCTGAAGTCACCGGCGCTTTTACACACGCTGGTAACATCTCCCAGGAGCGCTGTCTGTAGCCTGGACTAGGCCTTTTCCTGGGCCTGCTCTACCAACATATACAGTATAATGCCATTGCGTAAGGCACTCTCCTTAACCCATCACTCATTAAAGGGTTAACTCTACCTTTTAAATGAAACGTACTGTAGCCTCAGACTCCAGAGCACTGCCACTTAAATTAATACTGCAGTTGAAAGATGTTTAAAGAAATACTTTGTATTTAAGTCTAAAGATTAGTTTAGTCTAAAAGGCTAAATGTATTTCTGCTAAACTGTCAAAAGCATCAAGAATATGACGACCCTCTCCTTGTCCCCGTTTGTGCCCATGTTAATGTCACTGGATGTGGAAGACTCTGAGAAAACAAGGGGGTGGGGTGGGGTAATGTTGGGTTAAGAGTGGTGGAAAGGAGGATGTCAGCTTTCTAATCAGACTTCTCTGAATATTTCCCTAGTGAGTTGCGGTGGGCACCATTTCCCCTGCCGTGTCTCTGCTTGTTTTAGAATAAAGTGCTGACCAATGTAGTTCCTGTCGAGCATTTCTCCACCACCCTTAGGAATGCCTTTACCGGGGCTATAACAAAGGAAAACCGCCCAACTTTGGCAATATTAAATCTTGAGCAAGTCGTAATGTTAGACTTTATAGCAGGTCTTTGTGCAGGTTTAAGCTCAGGGTATTGCCTACACCTAATGCTTACCATTCATGAATCGTTGCTAGAAAAAACCCCAAAGCTTCATTCCCTTTATAACACTACACCAACGTTAACAGGTTTCAGAAACGCATTGTTCCAATTCATGTGGACGGCGCTAATGCATCCTGTTTTGGACCTAATCTCTTCTATCCCTATTCACCTGTTAATGTCTATGTCACACCCAGGCACACAGACTTGTCCTTTTCTGTGAACTGCTGTGGCCTCTTTGGAATTAGTTATGGAAACATGTTCATCAATCGGTATTTAGGATATAGGATAGTGTTGACAGGCCACAGTTTTCATATTGTAAATTGAAATGACAAAATCTAGGCCTAAAGGTTTTTGTTAAAGTACAGTACAGTGTACAGTGTAGTACAATGTAATCGTTCGTCTAGTGTAAACCGCTGAGTATCTGTAATTAAGATAATAAATACGAAGTTTTTCAGAATGTTTTATAACCTGCACATAATATACCCAAGAAATTTAATTTATATCAAATAAAATGTCCACAAAACAAGACATTCATAACTTGTAATGTTAAGCTTTTAGTATACGTATTATACTGAAACATTGAGAAAATTACCTTATTAAAAAAAAAAAAACACTTGAACTTTCTAATTTTATATTTAGTTTCCACCAAATCATCTTCAGGCCGGATTTCAGCCGTTATATTACACTAATCATGCCTCACTTCAACATGAAGTGTTTTCACAAATCAGTTTTTCAATCTGCTACTTGATAGAATGTCCTGTGTGTTAAACATTCATTCACCTGATATATATGAGAAAGACAATGATTGGCATATTGTCAGTATCACCAGAAGATGACAGATGCTGTCTAGTTGTCTAGCTGTAGGTCCTGCGTGTAACATACAAACATTGGGCTATGAAAATAGAAGTCCCATCTTGCCCTCAATTAAGAAGAGATGCAATGCTTTTGCTGTGTGGTCGAGGCACCATGGAAATGTCTGCTTCCTGTCTGAGGAATCTTGTATCCTGTGTTTTTAAATCTTGATTCTTTTCATCCACAGCACGTAGAACACGGCTTCTAGCATCTGAGGAAACATTACCAGCATATCAGTCTTTGGCATCATATGAGCTTGAGCTTGCATGCGCCTTTTTCTTGTGTTGTAGCGTCTTGATGTCTTTCACTGATGTGAAGATGAGTTAGCTAGAGGAACCACTGTACTGTAGGTTACCTGCTAACTAGCTGCTGCCATATGGTAAGAAGCCATTGTTTGCTAATAAATAATTATAACATATTAGTGTTTATTTTATATTGGAGAATGAAAAAGACAAATGTTGAGAAGGCAAATCTGCAATCTTTAAATTGAGTACCAAAGAGTGAGGTATGTAATTCCCTTGGCATGCGTCATTCTTCCATACCTTGCCTTTTGATGAAGCCAGAAGCTTCTTTCTTAGGGTACAGGAGTTAAAAACAACCACCACCGCTATCTGGGGTGTGACACGTGCAGCATGCTTTTGCAGCAACGCTGGCTTAATCTCCAAATACCTCTGGGACAAAAACCACCCTAAACAGCACAACAAGAGCTAGGCTGGAGGAATAGTGAACATTCCCGCAGCAGATAAAATCTTACATTGCCAGATGAACCAGGGGCTATCTCCAATCAGTGTAGGTTCCTGTTTGGGTACACTTAACTGCCTTAGATGCGAGCATTTTAATTTTGCAAGTTAAAACCCTAAACCTAAATGGTTTAAATGAGTAAGGTGTTTCATAGAGGGAGTCCCAAAGAGTGAGGTATGTAATTCCCTTGGACTATTTCTGTGCCTGTACATTCCCTAGTAGCCTACCTATCAGCTAAGCAGGGTCTGACAGACACCAACCAGGAAATAAATCAATCATTTAAATCATAGTGAATAAAACTATTATTTAGGGCATATTTCGCTGATATTTCATTGCCTCCTCTACATTTTGTCCTGAAATGCAATGTGCCATTTGTTTAAATTTGACCACTTATAGTATTTTGTGTGCTTGAATAAAACTAATGATGCTCTGGCCAAGCAGCTGGCTACCCTGGATGTCGTAACAGTTGAATGCTGTAAGCAGTGACCTAATACACATTTCTGTTTGGTTTTTGAGCTGGCTAATGCTGCACATTTGTGGCTTGAGTTCAAAAAAGCCTTTATATTCCACCTTTTATATTCCATGCGCAAGTGTATTAGTTGTACCTTTTTGTATGGCTAGAGATAAAAAAAATTGACTTTCAGAGCAAAGAATACAATTAAGGCATTTCTTTTTACTTAATGACATTTGCAAGATCTACAGTAGCTTTTTAATTTAAACATGCAAGTTTTGATTGTTTCCTGTTCTGTACTGTCTCTGGATATTTTGCTTTCATAATATCTTTGTTTTGAATTGTGCCTCAGTAAGGCATGTAACCTTTAGGTGTTCTTAGACCTTAATGCACATTTTCCTCTAATATACAATATGTACTGTAGATGAACTTGTCTGAAATTCTGCATAATTGCTAGAGCTCAATTTGCTAGCGTTCTGCAACAAAAACCACAGTCTTTAACTGTATTTGTGTCCTACCCTTGTGATAGCATCTTGAATGTGGTGCATAATTATTTACATGCTTCAAGCTTTGCTATTTTCCTAAATTACATGTTTCTGCAAATGGGGACTAGTCTCTTTGAAGACGCATGTTTCTGAGAGACCTCTCTTATTAGAAGCTCACCCATCGTTCAAGCTAGGACACAAAAATGGTTATAAATAGTATTCACTCCATGGGATTTTTCCACATATTATGATAATATTGACTACATTATTTACCTCTCTTCAATCTGACTTTCTGTCAAATCTCAAGATTATGGTGTGCATAGATTACTCTGTTATACCTAGTAGTCTCCCTCAAGTGTTGTGTGTTCGACACTTTTGTTTGTTCCGTTTAGTTTTGGCCACTCTCTCTCTCTCTCTTCATTGTCTGCCAACCCATTTGTGGATGTAAGCAAATGCTTTGTCGCATTAGTGCTGCTGTCAAACTCACCAGGCAGGATGGTGGAACAACAGCCAAATAACTGACATTGTGGAACAAACAATGTGCTACCGTGGGCTGTCTGCCGGGACACAGAGTGAACAGGGAATAGGACTTATGTGTGAGTATAGAGTAAATGTATAATGCACAGGAGTTCTGCTGTGTTCTTGGCAGAGTTCAAGGTGTCAACTCGTCAACTTTACAGAGACGTTATCATGTTGGTGGCATTGCTTTTTATGATGAGGCAGAACATCTTATGCAGTGAAGGATTTTGCATTTGAAGGGTTTAAGTGAAATAGTTTTCAGCAGTGTAGCTAAGTTGATGCGTTACAGCATTACTTGTAATTCATTTTTTGTTCATAGACCTACAGTTTAATTTGAGTAAATGTGTATTTGTTCAGCATCTCTACAATATACATTATGAGCTTCTGCATAGATTTGACTAACAAATGTGGTTGTTTGCCAAGGAAGGCTAGCTAGCAAGTCAGTAAGTAGGCTTTTAACATTTATCACACCAATGCAAGATGTGCAAACCTTATAACAAGGCCTCCAGACACTATGTTACCCTCAATCCTGTATAGTATTCCCTGTATCAATGAATGTACTTCTTTTGCTATACATGTAGCATTGACTGGAAAGGGTTGTGCCTGTTAAAATAATACACCAGTCTTGAGGTCAAATGAAAGTTGTTTTTTAGTTTGGGACAAAGAAAGGTATGCAATTTCTTAGCACAGATATTCAGGGTATTAAGAAAATATTTGACTGAAAAAGCCACACCTTCTTACTTTCAGCAACTAACCACAATGCGTTTATTCTTGCTCGTAGCATGTCCATTTGTATCTGGAAATAACTGATGCCTAAGCTGTTACCTGATATGAGCACCCTGCAACATTTTGAGAAGGAGACAAGAACTTTTGTTCTTGTTGAAAGTCAAAGAGGGGGCAGGATAGTCTAGTGGTCTAGGTGTTGGACTTTATCCGAAGTCGCTTTGGATAAAAGCATCTGCTAAATGACCTCGTTGTTGTCATTAAACAAAAATACATTATACATGCAGAAAGAGAGAGATAAAGTGGGCTTTTGCAACTATTGCATTTTTTTAGTTTTACAAATGCATACATTTTTTTTGGAATTCTCTCGTAATATATTTCTATGAGAATATCAGTTTGCCAACTGCTCAAATGCCAAGTTTTGCTAAAAGGTTAAAAATGACCATAACACGAATTCAAACTGTTTATTGTACATTGTTTGTGACAACTAGGAAAAAAAAGTGGCTTTAAAGTTATATTTCCCCTTTTTTCCCCTTTCTTTAGTTACTTGGCTGACCAGTGCTGGAATGGCGGATGTATCTACTTGATAATGCTGCGGCGAATCAAGCGCAAAGCCCCTCTCCCGCCGTCTAACGGCAGCGCTACTGGCGCCATCGCCGACAGCGGCGGGACGGGCAGCCATGCTAAGCAGACGAGCGGCCCTTCCTGCGAGCCCCCCGGCAGCCCGCTGCAAGACGTCAAGCGGACGCGCAAGTTCGGTGTAATCTCCCGATCATCGCTCACCCGCGACAGCAAGGACAGCAAGGACAGTTTGGACTCCGAACTTGAGAACGGGCACCATGGATACGGATCCTCCGTCTCCATGGACAACGAGGAGGACCCTGGCCTTTCTGTGGATACGCCCACTGACGAGATGCCGCCGGCAAAGACCTTAGCTGATATGAAAGTGGTGCCCTATCATCTGCAAAATGGGGGCACTGCCACCTTGCCAACGAGGTCACACAGGCGACTGTCGGAATGTAAAATGGATTCCCTCAGCAGCGAGCCATCGAACCAGGTAAATAAGTTCATTGCTCTGAACTTTGTCAAAGTGAGAATTTAATGTCCAAGAAACTTCCATTGCAGGGTTGTAGATAGATGGGTACTGTACATGTCAGCTGTGCTTTTGACACTAAAAAAGGTCACAGGCATTTACAACTAGGCCTTGAATGTCGCCAAAGCAAATGGCATCGCTTCCCTGACTATCCCTGAATATTTGTCATCATAAAGATACCCAGTGAAGTTCTGGAACAATCGTGTCAAAGTCTCTCCCCTTTTCTTCTGAAACACTACCCAACAATTAACCATTAACTAATTTACTAACCCATCGAGACCAGTGACCCCTATTAAATGTGTATTGAAACAGTTTTCAACACGTGTGACACAGTAATGTCAGGATTTGGACATGTTTGTACAGTTGGGAATTTAATCTACCCCTCTGTCATATACTTCCTTTCTATATACCTCATAAGAGAAGTGTGTAATAACTCCTAAACATCCAATATATGATTCAGTGGACTGATGTTCATAAATGATTCACTTGTAGTCAATCATTATAATACTTTATTTTGTTGTCTACTATAGCTTGTACAACAGTGATCTCTTCAAGTCATTGCCAGTGACCTGAGTTAGTAGATGTATCCAAACAACAAATGCCCTTATTCCTGCAATCATTTTTAATGTGTAATTTTCCACCTTAGTCCAATTCTTTAGTGCGACACTGAAGCTGTTCAAAGACCTACCCACTATGAATAGAAAGCTATCCTTTTGGCTCTGAAGGAAATTTATACCCCCAAAACAGACAGACAAAACAGCAGTACCTAAATATAAACCCCCTCTTCCAGCAAATGTCAGATATGAAGGAGGAAAATGCTCAGTGGTCTCTTTTTAAAAAGGCCACAGCCAGAGCAGTGGCTGGCCTGTGGGGTTTTTCACGTGTCTGATATAGCCCACTGCTTGAAAAGGAAGCCTTTTGCCTCAAGTCATTGTGAAATCCAACCCTTGTTGGAGACTAGCATACTGTAACACAGTCAACACAGTGGCAGCAGATCTCGGTATTTAGCAGTATTTCGAAATGTTGAATTGGCCACATGTTTACATTTAACCTCCCCCTTGTCATCTCAGAGGCCAAATAGAGATCTGTTATGCAGGAAAACGTGCAACTTCAATGTAACTTTGAGTGATCTATCATTTAGACTCGCCTTTTTTCAACGGTAGATCATTTATCAGTTGGCAACTATCAGTCAATAGTGATACTGTTTTGTGTTTTTATGGTTTACATGGGAAATAATAAGCTTCTCAGGTTAAACACCTGAGTCATGTCCGTCCTGTTTAACATGGATTAGCCAAGCTTACAGTTTTGGTTTATGTTTTGTTTTTCCAACGGCCTCTCTGGTGCCCATAAAATCAGCATAATCCTCTCCAATGTCCACATTCAATGGAATGGAATGGCTACAGAATACAGTGGGGGAATCACCTGAACACACATGCTATAGGCTTACCTCTGAATCCAGTCCACTTTTCATGTGTTGCATGCACCTCGGGCTCGGAGAGCATTTTTGGGAGGTTTTTGCCCATTACAGGCAACAGTAGCTAAGAAAAGTAGATGAGCAATGCAGCTAATTAACAGCTTGTGTTGGAACAAAGAAAGCAGACTTGTTATTGTGGTGCCTGTATTAGCCGCAGGAGATGTTAAGTCTGGGAACTTTCAAGTGAAAGGAGAGACGGTATTAACCCCCTTTATGTCTAATGAGTATTAAATAGATGAAATAGTTTGGAAATATGACACGCGTGAGTGATATTGCACTGTCTATATCGTGACAACCGTACACACTATCTTCATCTGTGAAGTGAAATTTAGATATATATTGTTTTTATTCACATTCTCAGACAAGTAGAAGGTAGAACATACTATATTCCCTTAATATAACAAAGTTTGAAATGAAGCAAACCCAAACAAGTGTGGAATGCGAACAACTAAACAACTTCTACATTTTAACCGTCAACTGGGAGCTCAACATAAATATGGGTTTCTACCCAGGCTGTAAAAAGGGCATCCTTACCATTATTACATAGCCTATTACCTATACAACAGATGTATCCTCCAACGGTTAAGTAGTGTTTCATAATGCTGTTCTACATGATGCTATTTAACTTCTGTTTTATTAGCTGACTTATTTACTATAAGCCCTCTTTCTTAAAACCTCCAACTATCCTTATCTTATGCACGATGATGCTAGCCCGTGGATGCAGGGATGAGGTTAGCCTATTAAAGCCAAGCTGAGGCTGCCCAGCCTCTTGTGTGAGTGCACACGTTTGATGTGGACGTATTAGCATGAAAAAGGAGGCTGATACGCTCGTATTTTCTATTCAGTGGAGAGCTACTGTGGTCTGGGGTGAGTGTGTTGATCAGTGACATTGTTATCGCCCCAAGCACGCTTCTGACCAACCAGAGGGGAAGCATGCTTAATATACAAGTGGCCCTAAAATTGCTTTTTGTAAGAGCAAAACATTGAATACTTATTTTAACATTCTGTTTATTACATATTTATACTTGTTATACAACTTTAGCAAGGCAAATTTAAATGCAAAATGGTCCAGCTGTCACGGTTATTTAATTGTGCAGTCTTTGCTCAGTGATTTCAAACACAGCAACCATCGAGTGACACAATGAATTTCCATCATGTTGCATAACACGCGTCGGTTTTTCTCAAGCTGTAGCTATACCCTTCTGAAATAAACTAAAAACTGCAGCAAAATGGTGTCTACCATATCTAGCCTGAGGTTGTAGAGCCATGTACAGCTCTCGTCACCCTGAGAGCTGTACATCTAGGCGACATCCGGTTAAAGAAAAGAGAGAAGAGAGAGGGGATACTTGGCTCATGTTTCATTCCCAACCAGAGTTTTGGGGGAGAGGTAGGACATCAGTAGGGGATGAGTAGAGTGGGGTGCCAGCCACTCTTTACTCGGGTGTGTGAAGGAATGGTCATGTGCTCTTTGAGTTTCTCAAAGAACGCCAAGAACAACATTTCTGTAGCAGGTTTCAACCACAAGGGGAATTCTGGACACAGATCGGGGAATGTGAAGATAAAGGCCCTAGGAGAACATGTCTGGGCCTTTCGTCAAACAAGCCTGCAAAGAAATGTTGATGACTCATATTTAGACTTTTTCATATCAAAACATTGTTTGAATATAATGAATGACTCCTTGTCTCGGCTCATCTCCAGCCCAGAGAGGGCAGCCACATCTGGAAGATGCACATGGTTAAGGGCCAGGAGGGGCTTGGCATCCAGATCACAGGGGGAAGAGGCTCTAAGCGCTCCCCCCATGGCATCATCATAGCCCACGTGGAGGAGGGCGGTGCTACACAGAGGTACAAACACTCACCTTGGCTGGGTCTGAAATCTACCTTACATTTCATATTGAGTGTGCAGTATTGGAGTATATGAGTCCAATGCTGGCGTGCGCACTAGATGAATGAGAATTTCAAGTATATTTTTTACACATTTGATTAAAATATCTGTTGTTGTTGTTTTTGTATGCTTTCTTATAAGATTATAGCCCCTTTCATAGATATTCCATACATTATACTATCTTATTACCATAAATTCTGGTTTAGTACCACATGTATGTTTTCTATGGGATATGTACTGTAAAAATAAAAAATAAATACCTAATTGTATGTCCTATACAAAATATAAAGTCTTTATATACAGTATGAGACATTTGTGTCATGGTATGTGATACTAAAATAGCATATGCATACATATAGAATGATGTTTTTCCATATACACTACCATTCAAAGGTTTGGGGTCCCTTAGAAATGTCCTTACATACAGTGTAGACATTGTTAATGTTGTAAATGACTATTGTATCTGGAAACGACTAATTTTTAATGGAATATCTACATGGGCGTACAGAGGCCCATTTTCAGCAACCATCACTCTTGGCACGTTGTGTTAGCTAATCCAAGTTTATAATTTTAAAAATGCAAATTGATCATTAGAAACCCTTTGACAATTATGTTAGCCTGTTGAAAACTGCTGTGCTGATTAAAGAAGCAATACAACTGGTCTTCTTTAGACTAGTTGAGTATCTGGAGCATCACCATTTGTGGGTTCGACTACAGGCTCAAAACGACCAGAAACGTTTCTATTCTATAAACTATTCTTGTTCTGAGAAATGAAGGCTATTGCGTGTGAGAAATTGCCAAAAAAACAACCAATCAAGCGGCGTCACCAGGGCATGCCATGGCGTTGCAAAATGGAGCGATAGCCTTCCGTCTTCCAAGATCCTTTTTGCCCTGCGGTAGCGTATATATCTCTTTATTGAGCCGGCGTATGTCATATCGTCAACACTTGTAATCAGGCCCATTCAGGATCAAACCAGCAGTGACGTCAAACGGCAGTTAAATCTCTCTGATGGGCTTTTGGCTACAGTCACGGGGGGGCTATAATTTTCCTTTAGTGAGAGAAGTATTTTCAAGCAGGCCACTGTGTCCACTGGAGGAGAGCCACCGTTCTCCAGAGCAGACGAATGAGTGGTTGTGTGTTTCAGGGACGGGCGCCTGCGTGCGGGAGATGAGCTGCTGATGATCAATGGACAGTCTCTGGTGGGTCTCTCTCACCAAGAGGCCGTGGCCATACTGCGATCCGCTGCTGGCCTGGTGCAGCTGGTGGTCGCCAGCAGGGTAAACGCAGCCCACACACGGCAACACGCACAAGGTGTCCCTCCACCACCTCAACACTGCACACTGGCTGTTGTGTCCTCGTGTATGTAAATGTACACGTTGATGCAAGTGGGCAGGCTCAAGAACAGATACATGCCAGGGCAGGGTTAGCACAAAAGGCTCGTAACTTCTCGGTCTGAAGGAGCTCTCATCCAAGTGTGTAGACACTTCTATTTTCTGTCATTGACCGGCCCACATCTCTTCATGCCATTCTGTCTCTTTAATATGCCAAACAACCGCTCTGTATTTGTCATTCGCCTTTTATTTAGGTTATAAAAGAGAAATTCCGAGTCTGAAGAACAGCTAAAGGAAACAAGCAACAGTATAATGTATCGGCATTGATGGGAATAACGCTGTATTTATCACCTTCAACACAAAATATACTATCTGAAAACGCTGGCGAACACCCGTAGCTGCTGAATATGGGGAAATAATCACCATAAAGAAAAGCACTTGAAAGTGTTGATGTCCCCGATGTTAATATTTTTCACAGTGGTCATAATTCAGCACTGAATTTTCCCTTTCTGCGTTGTGCATTCCTTTTTGCCATGTGCAAATTCCTTCATGGTTAAATGTGCGTGTGTGTTTTTCCTAATAGCCCAGCGTTCCCTAAATGGGAGCGAAAGTCCAAGTCCTGCTCAGCAGCAAATCGCTTCCCTCGCCAGATCTAAAAAATTGAAGAGGTGAAGTCTTAATGGGCTTGTAGGGAAATGCAGTCGGCTTTGGGCGATGTAGTTAAAAATACACACTTGCGCTGCATCTCTGTAGCACCGTTCTGACGACCATACACACGCACGCGCGCTTCCCGGTAAAGATGTAGGTATGATATTGAATGTTCCTCTTCCAGCGTTGCTACACTAACTGCTGTGTACCATGCGTAATGTACACCTAACCCCCTCCCGTCTCTCCAGGAGGAGTCAGAGGTGGATTTCCAGCGGTATCCGTCCACCAGCCTTCCTGACCTGGTGAGTACGTGTTCATCGTCGTCTTCAGATGCCATCGCCGCCTCCGGCGGTGCTAGTGCCTCCCCTGGAGACGAGGAGAACATGGAGCCCCCCCAAACTGGCAGCAACCTCTCTCTGCCTGTCCACAACACGGTAAGGGCACCCGCTGCGACAAATGTGGTGTTGTTTTATATATTTTGTTTGTGTTTGAATCATGAAGCTCAAAGTGTCACTCAGAATATCAGAGGAATGTATTAATGGATCCCTAAGGAGTTTCTTTAGAAGTGTTTGAAACCTGGAGAAATGTTATATCGCTATCTGTGTCCTCTTTGATTAGAATTGCAGAGAACTAAATTAGGCCAGCGCATGATATATATTTGATCTAGGTTCATCTCAGACATAAGTTTTGAGCGCATCCCTCATATTTCAAACTCTATCTGCTTTTTTGCTAGGTCACGTTCTAGCTAACTGTTCTACTCAGTTACTGACGTCGGTCTAAAGATCTGTCACTCACTTATTCCCTTTTATCAAACATAAAGTACACAATTCAAACCAACCAACAGCAACAACACCAAAACAAATTCCTTGTACGTGTAAAAAAACCTACTTTTCAATAAAGCTTTTTCTGATTCTGAATACAGATAACCAAGCGGGTTCTCTTTACTCAACTGATGCTTTCGCGCGAGCCACTACAATCGGCTAGCGCTACAGTGCAGCTCTCGCAGCCTAACTTCCTGAGACGGATGAGAAATTATTCATCCACCAGTGCCAGCTACCCTGGTGTTTCTCCTCCCGAGAGACAACACTCGATCCTGTATTTTTTATAATTCTTGTGTGTTTATTTTCTTGGGGCTCTTGTTAGTTTGCTCCTAAGGGCAGTGGTGGGGTTAGAATGTGGGATCGGGGTGGAATTACACAAGAACGGTGTGTGTCTGTTCACACGGACGGTGGATAACAAAGTGGGTCACTCCCCTCACGGCATGCACCCTCCCCCTCTACCACTAGCACTAACATCTCTTGTCCCACTAGTGACTTAATCTCTCTCTCACTGTCTCGCGCTTCCCCCCTCCCCACCCCATCTTTGCTCACAATTGAACTGAATTATCGTTCCACTCAGACCCTGATGAACGTGACTTATTTGTCCACGTGGGTACTTGAATCAAGTACTGTGTACTAATCTTGTATTTGTGCATTTTTGGGGTTCAGATCTTAAGATGGATGAAATAGCTGGAAGAAGGTTTTACGAAATCACCCATCTTCGATTTTCAGAATTAAAAGCTGTATTTGTTCTTTTTTGCCATTAATATTTTGGGTAACTTCACACAATATTTTTTTTTAAATGGCAATTGTTGTTTGAAAATCACTGTTTGCAGATGTGTACCATTCTGTGCTAAACCTTAGCCAGACTATAAAACTCCTGTTTACACCTCAACAGATGTCCACAGCTGACACTGGACTAAAAACTAGACTTGCTTCCTTGCAGTACCAGAACTTTGGCTCTCCTTGGCAGGCTTTAAAGGATGTGAATTAGCAAAAACAAGCCATACCAGATTTTCACAGTACAAAGTCCAGCCAACAGCCCATTTATTTTGTTTGACCTGCTGTTGTTAGCTATTGCGAGGAGTTGTTATTGTTTTGGTTTTCAGTGCTGTGGAAACATTGACCACAGCTGTATCTGTGAGTAATATTGCTTGTTAGTAGCATGTCAAGCCCTAATTCTGTAAAATTACAACACACTAGCTGATTGTTGGAAAGAAACTTAGTTGTGAAATGTTAGTTGTGCTCAGAACGGAAAAAGTTATTTGTTTTTGCCTCTGTGAAATCAGAAATTGATATCAGCACTGATCCCAACAATAGGTGGAAAATTAAGCTTCACATCTGTCCAAAATGGCCTCTGAGCTGCCCCAGAGTAAGGCTTGAGATAAGTGTTGTCATATATTTCCTCGAAGACTTTCCATCTTAACAATATTTATTTGGTTCTAAGCCCCATGTCAGATGGTTAAAGTAAGTCCTTTATGGATTGCTAGGTCAGCCTGGAGTTTTACTGTCACAAAGAGTTGGTTAGTTAGAACTTAAGTGTGCGTGCCACAAACTCACACAAATGTTGGCGACCACCATGAGTGTGGCATTGCTTATTGTTATGCAAAGATAGTCTTTTGTGTCTCTATTTTGTGTCTTGATGTCACAGTTTTTGTCAAGAACCCACAAGGTCAAGGTGTGTTATTGTAACTATATCCTATTACATTAAACTAAATAGTGATTACAGTCAAGTGAAGGGATACAACTAATGGCGACACACAATTATGAGAGTCTACTGCACTCCACTGAATGTTGTCAAGACAAGAGACCGTCCTTTTCGAAACCTCTGTCATGCAACAAATCTCACGTTGTCATATTTTGTATAGATTTGAATACTAGTCAAGTCAAATTGAGCAGACTAACAGATGGACCATTACAGTAGGAATTAATGTGAAAGTCATCCGCGGAGAAAGTAATTTATTGTAGAGACCACAAAAAATCTAAGTAGCAGATTATGCATTGAAAAGCCTGCTTTGACAAAAAATGTCAAGATTTGGTCTGTCAGGAATGCTAAAAGAGAGATAACACCATACCCTACCCTTTCTCAGATTATGATTTATAGATAGACTGATAGATAGAAGGCTAAATATTCTAAGGCATGAACAAAGAACACTTTCTTAAAACCAGAAATGGGTGGTACTCAGACAATCTGTTGGTGGACTCGGAGCAGCTGTAGCTGATTAAGTGCCTCCTAAAGAACACTTGCCTCGCCTTAAGACCGGAGCAAATACTGGCAGCTTGTATACATTTTCAATGAGAGGGCAAAAATGTAAAGAAACTGTAAAATTCTCAAGACTTTGAGAGAAAAAAGATTTGTATTAGTTTTGCGCTGTATATGCTCTGCTAAATGCTGTAAATGTCAATGTATATCTCTATATCTATCTAATTCAGGTTAGTGAAAATGCAGGTGAATGTCTTGAGACCTCACCTCACCTTGAGACCGCAGCTGATTTCTCCATTAGGTCTGAGCACTGAGATAAAAGTAATCTGAGAAAATAAGGCCCAGACTTAAGTTTCCATTAGACAATTAATGTAAACAAAGCTAGAGATCAAAGCATGTTCCCCCTCAAGGGTCTCTTTGAGCCTCTTGGTAGAACCCCCCTCATCTGGTTACCTAAGTAGCCATCGCACAGCCTAATCATCACTGCTTCCACATTACATTCACAAAAGACAAGGTACTCTTAGTGGAGTGGATACATCTAAACATAAGTATTTGAAATGAGCTGAAAATAGACACCAGCATTTTAATATAATCACTGGTAACGCACAGAACCATCAGCCTTCAATCATAGCGATTACTAAATACTTAATTCAAGCATCTATCCTGGATCTACCGTAGCATGCTGAAGTTTGGGCACCCCTGGTCAAATTACATATTTTGTTGATTTCTGGGAAGAAGTGAACACTTTGTATAAAAATGACATTTTTATACAAATGTTAATGCACAGTTACCATTTATTTGATGAACAAAAGTGTGGGTACTTAGTGAAACCTCCTTTGGCTGAAATCCCAGCTTGCAAATATTATTTGTATCCAGTTGAATCTTTCTATCCTTGTTTAAAGAATTTCATTTCCAGCAGATAGCGTTTATTCCTGAGATATTCTTACATGCACAACATGTTTAAGACCTACCCTCAGATTTTCAATGATCAAGTCTGGGGAAGGTGAGGGCCAATCCAAAACCTTAAGCGTGCATTTTTTGAGGTAATGCATAGCGAATTTTGAGGTGCATTTTTGAATAGTTGTCTTGTAGTAGTTTATGCAAGCAACAAGCAGTATAACCACTTTCCTGCAGTCCTACAGGGGTTTCCCACCCAGTATATGAGCAGTTCTATCTGAGAGTTTTCTTGTCTTTACTTCCACAGTTCCCCTTAACTGCTATTTCTTAATGAAAATTCGGACAGTGCAAAGTTGGAAGCGTTTGGATATCTTTTTAAAGCCTTCTATGCTTTATAGGCATCAATTAGCTTCATTTTCAGATCCTCGGTCAAGTTGTTAGGGGGGAACCCATGGAGTACTTATGAGTGTTAGCGCAAGGTTAATAAATTCTCTGACAAGCTTCTCTAGCAAAACCAAGTCAAACTCACTCATACCGGACTTTGACTGACCTCCTAACCCTCGTCTACCTCCATGTCTTTCCAGTTGAGTGACATGGACAAACAAGAAGACCGGAGTCGGGGCGAGAGCCCCAAAGGAGGCTGTCGAAGCCCCACGCTCATGAAATTCTGTGGCCGCTCCCAGGGTCAGTAGAAAACACAAAGGCGCGCACACCCAGATGACATACACAGACTGAAAATCTGTTAATTTGGTGCCTGAATGCAAAGTGTATAAAAACATGCACCGTAAGGCAATGATGGAATACACACCGGCACAGAATGTGGGAAATCCTCCCTTATGATCTGTAATTTAAAGTGTTCACCAGTCACGCTACAATACCTTGCTAATTACTCCCATTGAAACAAGCGCATCAGTGCACCTGTGAAATTTTTTTTGTGTAATGTTCATTTTGGCAAATGACATTTTTACTACAGTGGGATCATTTGCTTTTACAAGGGGGTAGTGTCACAAAGTTGTCCCTGTATAGAATTGCATTGCACCATTGGATCTCCATTCTAACAGCACGGAACAAGTCTTTCAGATCTTGTCTTCCATTTTCTAGTAATCTGTGGCCTTGTTGACGTTATAGTTATATTCACCTGTAGACAACCACATGGATAAATGCCTTCACATTACTGTGTTTGGGTATGAATTGTGCCTTCTTTTCTTTTAAAGGGGGGGGCAGTCGTCTGGAGTCAGTGGGGGAGGACGATGAGCTGATTGTGGAGAACGGGGAGGCCGGGGAGGCCGGGTGTGACATGGCGGAGAAACCTTTGCATGGCAGACGTAAACATTCCTTGCCTCAACAGCTGGACACCTCTGGGGTGAGACAGGTCAGTGACAGGTCTAATTAAAGGAACAATAGGCAGCATTTAGGGGAAAATGCTGCCTATTTTTAAAGTTAATATAATCAATGTGTCTGAAGAACATAAATGAGTAAATTGCATTTATAAATTGTGTAACATTGGTGGAACCTTTTCTTTTTTTGCTTCGAAATTATTATATATATATATATACACTATATTATGTCTGAGGCATCTGACATCTGAGACAAAATTCAAAATGTACACATTGATATTCACATTCCTGAAAAAATGTCACATACCTTGCATATTACCCACTGTCCCTAAAGGGCCTTGTACCTATCATCTTGTCTGAGCAGGGCCATTTCATAGATTTAAACATTTAAACCATGTCACATACTGAACTAGGCTAGGCTGCACTAGGAATTGTCATTTTGGGGAGGGGGCGGCATTTGGTCCCTGGGTTGGGAGTTTGAAATGCCCAAGGGGTTAACAAAATTTGGAAATCAAATTCAATGTAATATTAAGGGGGCATTTAGAAACTTTCTAAATGTTTTTTAATGCTGCATGCCGATGGCAGATGGGTATTTAACCCATTTTACCTTTTCATAACAATCAGAAAAGCACAACACAACAATGGTTTGTGATATTCACTCATACAGACACATCAAAGCCATAGCCTGTCCACTCCTCTCTGCCATGACAACAAACAGACAGCCTGCCTGTGCTAATTGCTGTGTTAATTATAGGCTAATGGAAAGATGGAAATTAAATAAAAGTAACTGTTTGTCTGGCCAATTAGCTGTGCGCAGCCTATCATGGCTTCTAATATCCCCCTTCAACACTGTCAAATCTGACAGCGGGTTGACGATGAGGGCTAAAATCTGTCACCAGTGAATGGGGAATTGTAATGTAGGCTACACACAATATGGTGTTTTGTGTGTTTTGAGTGTTTTGTCTTTATTAGAAGAAAATGGTTGTAGTCTTCAATCCTTTTATTATATCATCTTCTCTTCTAGGAATATCAAACTGTTAAGAAATCTGCTCGCTCCCTGAGCACCGTTCAAGTGGAATCACCATGGCGACTGGCCCAGCCATCTATTATTTCCAACATAGTCCTGATGAAAGGACAGGGCAAGGTGAGAGCCACACCGCAGGGATCCCTCTTCGGTCAAATAATAAGGATCTATGATGCTTTATTGTCCTGCAGGAGGGTAGACTCTATTCATGTTGAGCTTACACAAATCTGTATTGCTGCTGGGTCATCCACTTCAGAAGTGTTCAGTGCATCATGTCTCTTCCTATTAGGCCCGAAGCTCTTCTATGTGTCCCAGATTCACTTTTCTAATCTATACATTGCTGTTGTGCCATTAAACCGGTAAAATTAGATTAGTTTTGTTTTGTTTTCCATTTCCTTGTTGCAATTGAAATATTACATAAAACATACTTTGCTATCACTGTACTGTAGTGCTAGTCATATCTTGTTTCAAAAGGGTAGTTCAGTGTTTTTGATGTAAACTTGATACAGTAAGTGCTAGTGGATTGACAAGTGCTTTTGCCTTTTATATTGTAAAGCAACATATTGTAGGTCATTGCAGAGGTGTTGCTGAATAAGAAAAATAATTTTTCCCCCTCAGGGTCTGGGCTTCAGTATTGTTGGTGGCCAAGACTCTGCTCGTGGTCGGATGGGAATCTTTGTCAAGACTATTTTTCCTAATGGCGCGGCTGCAGCCGATGGACGACTGAAGGAGGGTAATGCTCTTAATTGCTCTTAATGTTTTCAAAAGAGACTTTGAAAAGCATGGTCGGTGCTTCTAAAGTGCACTTACCGTTGACCTTTCTCACTGACCGACTCCTTTTGCAAAAATTTCTTTCCCTCTGTTTGCCTCTCTTCTCCCTCTGGTAGGAGATGAGATTCTGGAAGTAAATGGAGAGTCCCTCCAAGGACTTACACATCAGCAGGCAATCCAGACCTTTAAGGTAACCCGTTGACCCAACATCACACTGTATACATGTACATGTAGCTCCACAAAGGCATGTCAGCTGCCCTCTTTTCTTGGCATAGTTTATCATTTTTCTATCTGAAAGGAATTTTCTGATATGAAACATTCATAATTAGCCCTTATTGTCCTTATTCTCTTCTATTCTCAGATATTCTCAGAGTGGTTGTAATATTCCTACATTGAGCTAAAGCCCCTGTTGGCCCACACAGGTGCATTGAACTCTATGGGAGAAGTCCGTAATGCCAAAGGTGGCGGTTGTATGTACATGTTCCTCCCCTCCCCCAAAGAGCCAATCGGGGCCTGGTCTTGCTAGCCCGAAATTAGTGCCCGCGGGCGTTACCAAGATGGCTGCCGAGTGGGACTTTGCCTTTCCACAGGACTGTCTGGGCCAGTACAGACCTCGCTTGATTGACATCTCCTTGATTCTCCTGTGTCAGCTTAGATGCACCTGTTTGGGAGGGACAGCTGACACCTCTTGCTATGATTGGTTGTAGTTTGCTATTGTCAGCATAGACGAGAAGAGGTCTAACTAGTCAGATGAATGCAGAACACCTGAGTGGGGGTACAGGGCATGTTTAAGTGGACCGTGCTCTTGTTTCCATCTCCCTTAATAATTGTTCTTTTCTGTAGCAACTCAAAAAGGGCGTGGTCACATTGACTGTACGAACTCGCCTGCGCAGCCCCAGCCTGACTCCCTGCCCCACCCCCACCCTCCTCAGCCGCTCCAGTTCGCCCAACTCCAACACCAGCGGGGGGACGCCGGTGCCCCCGGTGTTCGAAGACGTCGACGGACGCAAGGGTCCAGGGCCAGGGCCTAAAGACCGCATCATTATGGAGGTCACCCTCAACAAAGGTTGGCTGACTTGACAGTCCACACCACTTCAATAGGCGGCTGTGAAGCGGCTGAAATGCGTTCATATTGAACATCATGGTGTCCATCCATATTTTCAGCTGGAAAAACATTTAGCAGACGCTTTTATCCAAAGCGACTTACAATTAGTATTTTTGTCAATAGCTGAATAGATCATACACCAGTAATCGTAAGCAAACAATATTCGTTAGAATAATGACAGCAGCTTGTCATCAGGGCTAACTTAGCTATGCATTTTACAACATGGAACCTGACCATTGCTTAGAGGTAGAGCGGAGCAGTTCTCAACAAGATGCACAATGCTTTTTTTTTCTTTTTTTTAGCCCTGTATGGACCTCTTATGGAGGTCATGAGTCAAAAGGCTTGAGAACTGACTGCACTGGTCTTTAGTAGAGAGACACTCTAGTGTTCTAGGGCTACAGAGGGACAGATCCGTATGAGCTACAGGAGCTTATCTCGGGGAACAGAGACAAGCCTCTAAATCATATGGATTGTTCTCTCAGATGTCTTCCAAGGCTGGAAGGTAACAGCAAATGTGATGGGTTTCTCCCTGTGGAATCGCTGGGCTGTAGGTAATCACCCTAATGGCATTGTTGTGGGCATCCAGACGAAAGTGTAAAAACATCAATGGCTATTGCCCTATTATCTGTCTCATAGAGACCTATGTCTCTGTGAGATAGGTCTGTGTTATCTCCTGACGGACTAGGAGATGCTGAACTCTCTAGGACCTCTAGGACCTAACCTATAAGAGCAGAAATGATTAGGCAAGAACCTCTGCTGTGGTCTGTCGGGGGAGACGTTGGTAGTAGCCTTCATTCTTTAAAATATAGACGTGACAGCAACCTGCTAGCATGTTTAATTCTCTCCTGCAGCCTCTGTGACATTGGCCTGTCAGCACTACAGCTATACTACAGGTATATTTATGGCTAAACGCTGTAAATGTAAATGCAGCTTGGTTAATGCCGTGTATGGGTACAGGACAGGGTTTCGGTCACTCGCACAGCCTCAGAACAGTAGCACAGCATCTGGGTCCAGATAATTCACACTGGTTTGTTTCTCTTACAGAGCCTGGCGTTGGGCTGGGTATCGGAGCGTGCTGCCTAACCCTGGAGAACTCTGCTCCTGGCATTTATATCCACAGCCTGGCACCAGGATCTGTGGCCAAGATGGATGGCAGGCTTAGGTAGGAGCTCAGTGTCCTATTATATAGATTTCTCTTTAACACAAACCTTGTCTTTTTAAGTATTGATCTTTGTCAAACCTGTATTGTCCAGTTTTATCTGACACCATGACCACATTGGACATGTGTCACTCTCTTCTAGGGAAACCTGTTAAGCTTCTTGTAAAACGTTCAAAATTATATATTTTCATTTTCTTTTTTAGTCACTGTGACCTAAAAAACGATCTACAACCTCCTTTTGTTCTGTTAGTTTTACTACTGACCCATTTCTCCTCTTTCGCTCCAGTCGAGGGGACCAGGTGTTGGAGGTGGACTCAGTCAGTCTTCGCCATGTTGCCCTGAGCGAGGCCTACGCCATCCTTAGTGAGTGCGGCCCCGGGCCTGTCAGCCTGATCATAAGTCGACACCCCAACCCCAAGGTGAGCCTCTCAGATCATCAAAGACCTGAATGTGTGGATGCTGATGCCACATAAACTCTCTCTCCTGTCGGCTGGTCCAGTTTATATGTTTAGAATACTGTATGAACAGCATTTGTGAACTCAGATTTATATTACAGTATATCTCAAGTATTTCTTGCAGGTTACAGTACATCAAGGTTAAATATATTTCTCTTCTTGGTTTCCTACTTTGACTCAGTCTGCTGAATTTTAAATATTCTATTTGTGATGTTGCCAGACTCTCTGGAGTGGTAGCTTTGAAATCCAAGTATTTGGTGTGGCCTAGCAGGAAATGTAATGTAAGCATTTATTCTTGTTTAAAAATAAGTGTTTTCCTTTTCCTGTGCCTTTATTGAAAGAACACATACTGCCCTCGTATGAAGAATAAATTTTCCGGCAAAGGTTCAGATTCGTTTTGTAACTGTTCAGAAATGATAATGCCTGGAGTATTTATGACACATTTGAAGTGATGTACTATAAACTTTTTCTGGTATAAATGGACACACTAGTCCAAGAAATTTTGTTTGGGAAAATTGAGAGAACCTTGAGAAAATAATCTTTTAGAATACCTCTAAGATTTGTTCATGACAGACAAAAGTAGTAGACTAATTATAACTCTATATGCAGTAGGAACAATTAATTCCCTGCATTAGCATGGTCATAAAATTAACCTTATCCAGAAACAGACCACTTAAAGAATCCTGAATAGAACTCTATGGGATAAGTCTGTAACGCCAAAGATGGCGTTTGTATGCACAGGTATTTAGTGTGCGCCCCCTAGTGGTCAATGCTAAGCACAACCTTGTGATGATTAATATTATAGTCTCCTTTAGACATTTTTTGAACAAATCTTTCTTTGGTTTCTAGGTGTCAGAGCAAGAGATGGATCATGTAATCGCTCGCTCCACTCACAGAGACAGCATGAGCAAGGATGGCCATTCGGCTCACACCCTAGGTCTGAATTATTGATGCACTGATAATAATACAACTTTTATGACCTTTATTACAAGTCATGTCAAAACACATCTCAAAATGCCACAGCAAGTGGGGGCATGATAGTCTAGTGGTCTGGGTGTTGGACTCCCAGCCAGAAGGTCATGGGTTCAAGCCCCAGAGTTGGCCTACCTGTAAGTATCTTTGAGCAAGATGCCTAACCCCTATCTGCTCCATGTGATAGTAGCATGTAATTGTAAGTCGCTTTGGATTAACACTCACTCATCACTCATCGTCGTCCGCTTCATCCGGAATCGGGTCGCGGGGGCAGCAGCTCCAGCAGGGGGCTTTGGATTAAAGCATCTGCTAATTGTAACAAGTGTTTTGTGTTTTTCTTTGTTCCTTCCTTTCCAAACTCGTATGTGTGCTTTTAAATGTGGTGGTTGGACTGTTCAGGTATTCCCTCCAAGAGCCCCTCCCCAACAGTGAAGTCCAAGCAGGGAGAAGGTTCTCCTGGTCTTAGCTGGACCATGAAAAGGTTCCTGGAACCTGCCAGTAGGGTAATTGTTTTTTATTTTTTTCATATTTTTATTTATTTTTATTGGATTTTTAGTCTAGTCAGTTTATCTACAGTTTTAGGGTTAAGGTTAGGCAACATTATGCAGTATCTTTCACCTCATCTGTTTTCTCTCCGTTTGCAGCAAGGGTCTCTGAGCTCAGAGGCCGAGCTGTCTCAGTACTTTTCCCAGGAAGGTGTTGGTCATTCGTCCCTGTCTGAATCCATGGTGATGGGTTCTAGTGACGACGACACACTTCTCCACAGAAGCTGCAGTGCCTCAATGGACAACCCCCCCACCCAAGCACATGGTACAGTCCACAGCCAACACTGCAGAGCCAAATCCAGTTAAATCCAAGATCATCCCAGTCAGCTAATGACTACAATAAAAACTTAAAATGTGATACTTTTGATACTTTTATTAATTATTATTAATACTAATTATTATTATTACTAATTATAATTATACTTTAATATTACTTGAAGTTCATTTTTTGTTAAGCCTCTCTTGTAACGCTCTTTATCTGTTTTTAACAGGAATGATCAGTGGGCTCATGTACCATGCATCCGAAGGCAAGGCCCCCGCCCCGGTAAACCACCATGTGGAGGTAGCTCGGCAGCAGAGCGTTGGCAGTAGCCCCTCCTCAGTGCGGAGCCCACTTCTCCGCCAGCGCCGGGTTATGCGCTACGAGGACGAACTCGGCGATGACGACGAGGATCCAGAAAAAACGGACTCGACCCCGCCCATCCGCAGGACAACAAAGTCCGTGCCTGCCTCCAGCGCCACCCGGGCATCCCACGGACCTGAAAACGACTCCGGGATAGTAATCGCTGCCTCCTCGGTGGAGGCAGATGAGGAGAGCCAGGACGGGGGGGACTTGCGGAGAGATGGAAGCAGTGAATTGGCCACCCCTCTCTACAGCAGTTCCCTGGAATCTGAGGAAGGTGTCGGCGTTAACTCTGGTTCTGAGTCGCCATTTATGCCCATTCGCTGCCCCTTTGACCACGAGGCCGGGGTGGGGGCCAGTGGCGGCTCTGGGTCCGGTAACCTGGCCGTCAAGAAAGATGCCCAAGCTAGCCGGGATGGGGGGCAAATGGAGTCAAAACGCTCCCCCAAGCTGGAGCACAAGGCGGTAACGCGGGTCAAAAGTATGATGAGCATCGAGGCGCCAAACGTCCCCCAGCAGCCTAAACCTAAAGTGGAGGAGCCCTCGCTGGCGTCCGCTTCCGCACAGCCTTCCAGCCAGGCCCTGCAGTTTGAGGGGACGCCCCCCAGGACTCCAGGGGGGTCAATACCCCACCCACACTGCAGGAAGTGGGAGGCTAGCGAGCTGGCGGGGGTGTGCACTATTGACACGGTGGTCTTGACGAGGAGCCAGCAGGAGTCGTTCGGCCTCGATTTGGAGATCAAGTCGTCGCCTCTCAAGGTGGTCGTCACCGCGTTAAGACCAGGAGGAGCTGCAGAAAGGGTAAGTCTAGTCTGGGGCACTTTGGTTTTATACTTGTCCGCTAATATGAAGTCCCAAATCTTAACCTATGACACCCCCCACCCCGCCAAACGAACACAAAAGTGTTCATAACTCACAACCCGCCCCAAAAGAAGTTAATAGTTTGAGCAAGGTAAAAAGACGGGAAGCTAAATTGTTCTGCTGTTGCTGAATGATAAACAGTCGTTTGTGTTTTTAATCAACATCCCGCCCCTTGTGTTGTGATCCTACCCTTGCAGGAATCCATGGGGAAAATAGGTGTGGGAGACGAGATTGTGGCAATTGGGGACACACTGGTGTGCTCGTCCAGCTATCAGGAGATATGTGAGCTCATGCACAACCTTCCGGAAACGCTGTCCTTAGAACTCCAGAGACCAGTGTCGGGTGAGGCTTCTATTAAGGAGTTCTTGGTTTTGCGTTTGGAGATGGGAGAGATAAGATTATCTTAATATTTAGTGAACTGAAGATTTTGTGCCATCGTAAAATTGTAATTTAAGGTGTCAAAACAAACCTCAACCAAGGTTGTAAAAAGTATTGCTAAAATTCCAAGGAGATGAATGCCAAGTTCACAGATTCTAAGATGTGGTGAGAATTTAAACTACTTATTTTGAAAACGACTTCAATCATATCATGGCTTTTAAATCTGTTTCACATCTTTGTTTATGTGGCAGTGACCTCCTGTTAGTGACAGTTGCTTTACAGTTAACGTTTGCATGGCACTTTTATATTTATATTAATATTATTAATCAGTTACTGTACCTTACTATTTTACAGTAATGCAACCTCTTTCAAGGCCAACTTGTTGGTTGTTTTCAGCACTGCACAACAAAAAATACAATGCGTCGTATCATTAGATTAAATAGAGCAGTATGTCTCTTCCTCCAATGCTGCCTTAAGATGTAGGATCACACTTCCCTTGCTGGCAGTACCCTTCACATCCCAACAGGGAAATGCGAGCAGCTGGCTTTGTGTCTATGGTGACTATTTATTCATTTTGCCTCCAGTAGCTAAAGCTAGCTTTCTTAATAGCTCCTTTCCCTTCCCCACAGTTCCTTTGGCTTGGCTTCATGTTAGCTAGCTTCATAGAGCGCCGTAAAGCATTTTGGACTCCCACTCCTTGTTTCTAAGGATTAAGCTCTGAAGGCTGAAGTTGTATGATGTTATAACTATTACTATAACATCAGTGTAACTTCTTAGCACGGGTACATTTTTACACGGGTAAAACAGTTTTTGATCATGCGGCCACACTACTGTTTTTGCTCTGTTTAAAAAATAAGGAAGGAAAAAACGCATGCCTCACTCTTCTGCATCTCAGATGATGGATAATGTTTTTTATAGAGCTCCAATATGTCACCATATTTGCTCTGGCAGGTCTCCCAGTACGTACTTTCCATAGCTTTTTAACTTTATAGTCTTGGTTACTTTTATTGAGTTGAATGAGTTTTAGGTTTTACCTCATCGTCTGTCTGCCTGCCTTAGCGGTTTCCATAAACAACAACAGTGGAAATGACACGGAGGTGCTGCGTGTGTGTCACGTGTTCAGCAACCTGAGCATACGCAGTTGCGTTTTCCCCCGGAGTAACCATTTCAGTATGGACGCGGATACGGAGGCGAAAACGGTAGTGTGGCTGCGTGCTGATTTACCTGTGTAAAAATGTACCCATGCTAGTATGGATGTGGCCTTAGGTTTAGAACATATGAACTGGCAAGTGTGTAACTTGACACCTGTCATCCCTCTAAATCACAGACCTAAAGCAGGACCTGAGTGTTTGTTATTTCTCCCCACAGCTGTAGACCGACTTTCCAGTTTGATAATGTCATCAGGAAGCTGTGAAGGAGCCAACAGAGTGGACCCAGTGGGGCCCCCTCTGAGCGATGAAGGACAAATGGCAAAAGGAAATCCAAGCAATCCAGAGACCTATTCCAACCCCACTGCTGTGACAAACCACAAATCTCAAATACCTCTCGATAATATAGATGTTTTAATATCAGAGCTGGACCACTCTGGTGATAAAATTGCATCTTCCAAATGCCTCTCCAACTCATTGAGTAATGACACAGCATCCTGCTGCTCAAAGCCCCAAGGCAGAACCCCACCGGAGGAAAAGAGGGGTGGCGTCCAGCCTCCAACTGAACCACCTAGTCTTCTGGACTTCACCATTTTGGCTACAGAAGGTAACGCCTGCCTCCCACCCGTAGGGAATACCTTCCTAAACAGTTACTCCAGAAACTTTGGACATCTTTCAGATGATAGTTCTGCTTTTTCCAGTGGAATAAGCAAAGACAGGCCTGCTGCAGGCTCTAAACACATGTACCATATGGTGGATGATAGTGATTCAGAAAGCGACTCCACCACTGACAACAGTCAGGGTGTTAAGTTGTCCAAACGTGATCCCAGAGAACCAGACTCTGAGGAGGAGGTGGAGATTTGTTTCAATGAAGCCCAACCAGCCAGTGCACTGAGCCAAGCTGAGCTAAGTAAGCAAACAGATGGACAGTTGTCTCAGAAGCATGCCATTTTATGTAGCAGCGACAACAGGAAGCTTAGTCAAACCTCTGATTTGCCACAGGACTCTGCTGTTGTCTCTCTGAAAAGCAAGCACAGTTCTGATGGTACAACCCAGGCTCGACGGGGTACTTACTCGGGTGCCTCTTTAACTGGGGACCCCAAAGCCTGTCACTCATCCGACGATACCATTCCTGTGCCTTCTGCAGAAAATGAGTGCCACAGTAATGCTGTGATTACGGTTTCTGGCAAAAGTGACCCTTCAGCAGCCTCCTGTCATGTGACATGCCAAGATGTTTTCAGCGTTGAGCCCACTATAGATGCTCACAAAGTCACTGCAAAGCGCCGGGAAAAGACATCAAAAGTCCATTCAAATGCACAACTAAACTCAGCCTCAGTGAAAATGTCTGATGCACTAGCAGCCCCTCTCTCTTTTTCAGTGGAACTCAAGACCTCAAGCTTGTGCAATGGCAGATCAGGCACTAAAGTTTCAACATCCGTAACAACAGACAAGGAGAGGGACGGAGCTTCGCCTGCGCCCGACTCCAGAACAACCTCAAACTGCCCCGCTAGAACCTCACTGACATCATCAGGGTCAAAATCGCTAAATAATTTAGGCTCTCCTGTGTTAAATAGCAAGTTTAAACTTCAGGAGAAAACTCAGAACAGATCGACCGTTAGTTCTCCCAGTTCTCCCAAACTGAAGGGCCTGAACCTAAAGAGTAAAAACAAATCCCAAGAACAGGTTTCTGTAAAACCTACCAGAGCAGAAAGCCCAGTTCCCAGGAAAGCAGTTCCAATCAGTTCCCCTTTCCAGTCGCCCAAAATACCAGGCAAGAACTTTGACATGTCCAGCAGGCTAAAGACCAATAAACAGCTTGAGACAAATGGCAACCCTTCTTCTCCAAAATTAAGTGACAGAGGGCAAGATAAGGCTAAGTCCAGCCCTTCACTCAGGCGTTGTGCATTAGAGGTGAAAGATGTTGCCAAACCACCAGACACACCTCCCACTCAGAGGACGTTCATAGAGGTTCGGCTGTCCCCTTCGTCTTCATCTACACCAGTTTTAGCACGCAAAGAAACTTTGACTTCCAAGGACAGTGATGCCTCTCAAAGGACATTTTCGCACAGTGACATTAATGGAAATGCAGGATTGGTGCCTGTGATTTCACCCTCTAGCTCTATACTCAAACAAGAAAAAACAAATGGTCTGGCCAGTAATACCATAGTTAATTCAGGAAGTTGTTCAGATAACTATAATTCAATAACAGATAACGGGTCTAAAACTGCTAGTGTACTCGAGACAAATGAGAGCCTAAAGTCTAGTAAATCTAGACTGTACTTGAAGGCAATGGAAAGACGAAGTCTCTCAACAGACACTGCCATGCTTGGGGACACCAACCCCTTCTCTGTAAGACAAAAAATTAAATCCTTTGAGAACCTGGCAAGCTTTGACAAGCCAGTGATCAAATCCATTGACCTTCACTCTTTTGCTCTGACATGCAGACCCCCGCTCAACCAGAGGCTGTCCGGTTACATGGGCTTAGTTAGCTCTATCGACTCCCGCTCACTGCGAAGGAGTTTTAGCTCTTGCGTGGAGAATCTAATCCCTGCCACTCCTACCTTACCTTTTCTTGGCAAGTCCTCCTCTACCCTTACCTTGGTAAACCTTGACATGCCCCCTGCCGGGTGCAACACAGCTCTGTCCCAAGATGTCATCCTAGATGAGTCTTCAAAAGCTTCTGTTAAGGTAACACCACCCACCCCACCTGTGTTGCGTAGCAAGCATGCCAGGGGGCATGCCAACATATCCCGCACCAGGATGCGGGAACTCAGGGCCCTCAGTATGCCTGACCTGGACAAGCTATGCACAGAAGACTTCAGCAGTGACCCAGGCACAGCCACATTTAAAGCAGAGGTGGGGATTCCTGCTAATAGGCCTACACAAGCCCCTACACCTGAGGGCCTTCGTCCAACTGAAGCAACCACAGGTGTTAATCTGATCAGAGTGAGCCCTGGTGATACAAAGGCCAGTGAGGAGTCTTCTCAGGAAAGTCCAGTAACCAATAATCAGCACCCAGAGCTTAATGGCTGGTCTATCAGGTGGGCAAAGCTATTTCCAAATGTGTAATCTGTAATCTGTTGGGGCCTTGTTTCCTTAACAATAGTCTTCTGGATTTGTCTGCAGTTTGACTGAGTTGGCCAGTTCTCCAGTGAGTCAAAGTAAGCTGCAGATGGTCTTGTCCTCCTTAAAGACCAAATCAGATGTGTTGGCCCTTCTCCAGGAGACCAAGGCCCTCTCAGTGGTATCCACATTTACTATTTTTTTTATTTGATGCCTGTAAACATTTGGTTTGTTTTACGTCCCTTAATTTTACCTGTATTTAAACTCTCTGCAGGTTAAGGAAGATACTCACTTTGTCGTCTTTGTTAAAGCGGAAGGCTCAGGGTTGGGTTTTAGCATTGCTGGTGGAGTGGACCTTGAGCAGAAGTCCATAACTGTAAGTATAATTTGATGGATGAAAGTGCTGAAAAATGCAAATCTAGAGATCATGTGTTACCATGTCATGTGTTTGGTAGCTCCACAGAGTAAATACAAGTTTTATTAACTTGTATTTTCTCTGTGGAACTACCAAACACACCAGTGCAATTCATTATATTATAACTGCAATCCATGATTGTTTTGTTTAAAAAATTAAAATAAAATAAAGTTCCATATAATTCATTCTGTGAGGTAACACAATACAGACACTTTTTTTAAACAATGCAATGCAAATGCAGTTCTAATAAATTGGAATGGAAATTTTGAATTATATAGTTTTCACTCAATTTGTCCGCAAAGTTATCAATATATTGTGATGTACATATTGGACTACCCAGGTGGTACACAGCAAGTTGTATTTTTTTTAAATGTATCGTGATGTGCATCGTGAGGTCCTTGCCAATACACAGCCCTACTCCCCACTGGGGAAGACAAATGGAGAAAATGGTTGTAAACTATCTATAGCAGCATGTTGAGTTTGTATGATGGTATGCCACAAACGAGGTATTATAAATAATAATAATAAAAATAAACAAAATTAAGCTAATACATTGTGGTTTGTAGCTTTAATATTGGGGTCACAAAAAGAGCAATCATCTACAGTAACGACATTTATGTTAATCTAACACACAAATCTATACATACTGTATTTCAAAACTCGCCTATTTTGGACAGGTCCATCGCATCTTCACCAAAGGGGCAGCTAGCTTGGAAGGCACGATTCAGAGGGGAGACACCGTTCTGTCCATAAATGGCAGAAGCTTGGAAGGTACCACCCATGGAGAGGCTCTGTCCCTGCTCCATCAAGCCAGGCTGTCCGTCCGAGCATTGGTCGTCATCCGGAGAGGCAAGGAGAGTGAACTGAATGCCTCCCCCAGACGTGACGTCTCAAGCCAGCCAAGACAGCTTTTTCTGTCCGCCAAGGAGAAGTCTGTGGGGGCTGGAGGAGGTGAGACAGGTTATGTGGGGGCAGGATAGTCTAGTGGTGTTCCATGTAATGGTATCATGTAATTGTAAGTCGCTTTGGATAAAATTACCTCATTGTAATTATATCTGTGAAAATCTGCCATTGTTAAAGGATACAGTAGGTTCACTTTTTTTTCAGCCCAAACATGAATAAAATGTGGTTTCCCATCATTTTAAAATGGTGTGTAGCACACCCTCATGTATAGCTTTAAAACTGAGAAACTGTTCAATGGTTAACTGTTTAATTATTCAAAAACCATTATGAATCTCTTTTCAGGTACCTATATATGAAAACAAACGGATAGAAATATATATATATACTGTATATATGAATATGAATGATTAATAGCATAGTTAAACCAGTCTTGTATGGATCAGTTTTCGTGTTGCCTGACTTTTATTTAATACAAATAGCTTCTTTATTATTTGCTGTCTCAGTTGTTCTGTGGTGCTTTTTCTTTTGGGCTCAGTGGTGGAGGTTGGTCCTGATGGTGCTTTGAAAGTGGAACTACAGAAGAACTCTGCTGGCCTGGGCTTCAGTCTAGAGGGTGGTAAGGCCTCGGTCCATGGAGACAGACCCCTCAATGTCAAACGCATCTTTAAAGGTGACCCCCAGCTCTTGTATTTAACTTATTCATAAAGGTGCATGCATAAAGGTTGGCACCGAATTAGGATAATCTCTGACAGTATATATATATATATATATATATACATACATATATACACTTTAAGTGATGGATTTCATATAATTTTTTAGTTTTTTCTGTGATGTTTTTGATGAGAATATGATAGTAAAACTATCAACAGATCCTTTACTGTTTGCTCTGCATAAAATGTCTCTGTGTAGCAGTGTGATATAGTGAAAATAGTGCCTGCAAGAAGATTTCTTTCCTTCAAATTGAAGAAAATAAAGGCTAGAATTTGACATGATAGTCTATGGGTATGAAATAGCTGAAAGACCTCTATCATACCTGTTGTGGCAAAAATACCACATTTGACTGTCTGACCTAAGGCCTCATTTTAATATGCCTGTGTGCTTATATCTTGACTGCATTTGGGACACACGAAAGCAACCAAGGCCATGCTGTTCTGGGAACTCCTATCAGGAGTGGGTGTTTTGGGCTAACCAGAGGGTGTTTGGATTATACAGCCTTTCTTGGAGCCGGGGAGCAGTAGAGTGGCAGGATGTGTTGTATATAGTATGCCACTATATAAGTATGCCCGTGTGTTACTGAAGGTTGTTCATTCTATCTCACTGACCAGCACGGTCTTTGACATAGCGAACCCATTTGCAAATATAATTAAACCCCAGTGTAAAACAGAGACAGTTTGTTGTGTAAGAGTCATTTATAATATGAAAATTCCACAACGATGCCCTTTACACAATTCACATTTTTCCTTCCAAAATACCTGACCACATGTTGGAGGCCAGCAACCAACTGCAGTGATTATATATATATATGCATATAAAGAGATGGAGGACTTGAGGGAAGAGATGATTTAAGAAATGGAATTGAATAATAGATCACTCACCACACAGATACTTGTACACCTGCGGTGTTAATGTTTTGATGCTGTCCTCTAGAGGGCAATATTAACCAGACTGTTAGCCATAGAGTCAGCTAGTTTCTGTTAAAAGATTAAGGCTGGCAGTGGAAGAGAGGGTTGGCATTTGACAGTGCCTTGTGGTTGTAATCAGGTATTGTGCTTTTAGAAAATTATTCTGGATTAAAGGGGATTAAGGCTCATTTTTGGACATTTAGAGTATCCAATAACATAACCAACCCATTAGTCATTCTGTTTTAATATTCTCATATCATACGTTTGCCTTTTGCAATGTTTGTAATCCATCTGGAGGCTCAATAAGTCTATAATGAATGAATTCAATTAAAAAGGTTACATTTGAGCTAAGTTATTTTGCGCTTCCATCACAGGGGGCGCTGCAGATCTGTCCAGGGTCATTGAGGTTGGGGACGAAGTGCTGGCTATCAACGGTTGCTCACTGGAGGGCCTCATGCACTACGACGCCTGGAACATTATTAAAGGCACCAACGAAGGGCCTGTCCACCTCGTCATCCGCAAGCCGAGAACCTCAGTTTGATGGCACTTGGCTATGAAATGAAAGAGGATTGAAGGAACTGTCACACATCATGCCAAAGCAAGGTCAAGGAGGAGTGTTCAGACTTATTTTCCACTTTTACAGACTCATCGTATGGTGATGTTGTTAATCACAGATGACTCGGAAGGGATTGGAAGCACTGCTGTTATGGTGTACAATGCAGGATTATGGTTAGAATCCAGGCAAAGGCAAACTGCTGTGTCTTTACTATAGATTTGTTCAAATCACTCATCAAGTCACCAGTCATTCCTTTTGTAAACAAAGTTATGGTGCAAGGATTATCAACAAGGACTAATTGTGATGATAACTAACAGAATGGTGACATCCATATCTGGGAAAAATTGATGTTAGTACTTGTAATGTGACTGTTGCCTTTCAAATCTCTGACCCCTTATTTTACTATGCCTGTGTGCTGGCCAATACATGGTAATGTCATGTCCATTGTCTGTGGTCTATTTGTAATATGTGTGTTCTGAATATCTCTACAGTGGTGCTGTAGTGTGTGTGAGTGTAATTGAAATGTGCTGTACATGTCTTGTAAAGATTGTGGATCAACATACCAGCTGTCACAGAAAATTAAATGTCTTTATTGATTTTTGTAATGAGATGCTGTGTATCAGAATGTGAACTTATTAACAGTACATGTACTATATACTAACTGACATCACAAGTCTTTAATTGTCTCAGTTGAGAATTCTCCCTTTCTTGGCTGGAGTGCTTTGTGTGAAAAAGTACATGTTTCTACAGTATATCTAAAATTTTCTTCCAAATTTCACCAGACTAAAGGTGGTAGAGTGGCTTTATATGCCACTTAATCGCTTCACCTAATCGGAATACATACACTTCCCTAAGTGTATGTATTCTTTTACGTAAGTTAATTTCTCAGTATTAGTTTACGGTCTGTTGAATTACACTTTGGATTATAATATGATTATAATACAACCAATATTGAGCGCAACACTCACTTTTATTGTACACATTGGCCTCTTTACTGTAAGTTGTAACATTTTGTTTTAGAGGTGTGTGAAAAAGTGACTCAGAAATTTCCTGTTGACATCTTTAAAAAATGGAAAATAGTCTTGTGTTAAATTGACTGAATTATTGTTTAAATTTCTATATGTATTCATCATGTATTGTACAAAGGACAAAAACCATTGCGATGTACAGTAACTAAAATATTTTGCTGCAACTATAATTATGTAGTTGCACAGCAGGATAGATTTGCTCTCGTGTGTGTGTATAAGCTTTTATTTAAGTTTGACGGTAATTGGAATGCTTTTGTGCTGCTGGAGGATGAACTACCTAGTAATCCAGGTTGGTTTTTCCAGGGTATGTTTTTCCATTTTGGTTTAATCAACAAATTATATGGAATTTATTCTTTTGAAACAGCGAATAAGAAGCTAGCAACGTGGTGGAGTCGCAGATGGAAAATGACCACTGACGGGTCTGTTAAAGTCTGGAGCTACAGTATGACTGCGCTACCTGGAGAGACATTGTTCAAGGTGCAGCGGCTGCTTAGCACTGAGCATATGCTTGTGTTACTAAGACCACACACAGTGACGTAGCCTGTAATCCTGTAAAAATAATTGTATATATTTTTTACAAATTTAAAGCAATACACATTGTCTCTCATTAAAGCATGCGGTAGGCTAGTTGTGTTTAATTCGGTGGTATATTGATTTTTAAACTTTTGACAGACTGCAGTAGCATTTTATGATAAACTTTCGAATAGGGCTGTGCTAAAAAACCGATACAGCAATATTGAGAAATTTATTTTCGCTATAGGCCTATACTACATAGATTTTCCAGCTACAACTACAAGTACTAGATGTCGCAGTACGGCTAGTTGCCTAGAATTGACGGCCCCCATTTCTGGTAGTGAAATTTGGATGCAACATGACCGACGCAGCTGACAAAATTACAGCAGCTCCTTAAAAATACAAAGCCGATGTGTCGTATTTCAGCTCTCTTTTTACATTTTCAGTGAACTATGTGGAATATCGCAATATATCACAATATGTATTGTATTGCGATGTATCGTGATATAATCGTATCGTGACCCATGTATCGTGATATGTATCGTATCATGAGGTCCTTGCCAATACCCAGCCCTACTTTCGAGTCTTAGTTTATCAATAACATTGAGGGTTTGAAAAAAAAGGGCTTTTAGGGTTATGATATATTGCATCTCACTATACATTACCCTATGTTTACATATTGCAGATATACAATTATAGGTTGCTACTGGTGGTGATATGGTTGGCTACTGAATAGATAAAACCTTGGAATCAGTAAGAACAGATTAGTTCTTTTTTTCACTGTTTGCGGTAGGATTACATTTCATTCTGCCCCAAGGAAATGTTTGCAGAGGAAAAAGACCTCCTCTCTACACCCTCCTGACTCAACATATCCATAAACTGTACTTACAGTAGATGGGTGTGTGGAAGGAAATGTGTGCCCTCCGATTTAGGTTAGGCCTACAGTATAAGTTGTTGGAACACAGGTAGGAAAAAATTATGTCTTCCTTGTTTTAAGTTTTGATCCCCTATTGTAAAGATGTTACAGCTACATTCTCTGTGAAGGGATGGGATGGGAGTACAACCTTTTCTCATCCAGTATTTCTTTAATACTTTTTATATAATCTTTGATCATATTGATGAAACAACTCTGCTTTTCAGTTAGCGGTGCCTGTACAGTATGTTTTACAGCTCTAATGTCCCTTGCAAACCTTCACTAGTGTGTCTCTTTTTTTATAGCCACGCAATTATTTGCAAACTTTCCAAAGATACTGAAACATGAGTTCATTTACATTTACATTAACAGCATTTGGCAGACGCTTTTATCCAAAGCGACTTACAATTAGTATATTTGTCAACAGTTGAACTGGTTAACCACCAGTTTTTGCAAGCAGATAACATTCTCTTAGAATAAGGACAGCATCGTGTAACAAGGTTACTAAAAAAGTATTCTCTTTATTATCCACTTTTGTAGAGGTTATATAATATCTGGCTATATTTTCAACATTTTCCACAAGCTATATGCACAAGCTGCAATGCTCAGCATGTAGACAATACTGCACATCTGATGCCAACTGTGTACTCCAAACATCTGCAATAAGCAGATTTAGCCATAGTTCATAGTTTGCAGTGCTGAGTTTGTTTTTAGCCTCCCCACACCAAACGTTAGTGTTAGAAAAATATGCTTTATTATCCATTTATTATGCTCAAATGTATAATTATAGATGGGTTTTGAATGCTCTTAAAAGGAACTATTGTTGGGTGCAAATTTGTGCAACCGTTCTGAGCATGCAAAAGAGGACGTTAAATTGAGTGTAGATATGAGTGTATTTGCAAAGCTACAGAAGCTGTAACTGTCTGTGTCTGTCAGATATGATTCATGAAGAAACCATATCCCAACTGAAAAACTCACCCCACGCATAGAACCTTATGTGCGTACGTGTCCTTGTCAATGACTGGCTGCTTGTGTTATTGCCATGAAAACGGGGAGAAATAATCACACGAGTGATGCAGTTTTTTTTCCTCAGTCACAGCTTTACTTGAATGAGAAAATGCCGCGACTTCCCCAGGTAAGTGTGTGTGGAGTCAAAAGCAATCGATCAAAAATCGTCCGATCGAGGCTACTCTGTAGATCAGATTTGAGCATGTAACTAAGCAATCTGCTTTCTAAAAGACACCCCTTAAATGCCCCAGACCCCAATCACTTCTACAAATATGATATAATGAATTTGCCATATTCAACCACATCAAACCGAGCATTCTCACAAACATAAATGCATTATTATTTCAACTTGTAACATTCAGTATGAACACAATCAGGCCAGCTGACAGTCTTGCCTGCCCAACTATGGCGCCCAGATATCTCCTTTTCCCTTGCTCTTCCTCTACTCTACTCTTCCTCTCCTGTTTAAATTTTTTTATTTTTTATTATTCCATAATTTAACGAGGGCCCATAAAATTTCTTGGCACCCCCCTACCCTGGGCCCCGGACAACAGACCCGTTTGTCCCCCCCCCTATCGGCGGGCGTGAACACAATGGATGCATTATTTTAACTTGCCACACTTGGATGTGGAAAGCAAGTCAGGCACCCCCCCCCCATTCCTAT
>JAODLI010002704.1:0-10354 GCA_027575585.1 Percopsis omiscomaycus
ATCGTGGACATATATAGAGCATGGTGGTTGTCAAATGAAAATCTTCATGCTCCAGTTGAGGCTGGATCTCACATCTTTGGCATTACTCCACAGATTTCTGTCGTATAAGTAAAAATAGGGCTGGACATTTACGCTATTAACGGTACAGCATAGCCTAATGACCATAGGATGTCTTACAGAAATAATAACGAGGGTTGAACTCACAACCTCGGCATTGCTTTACAGGTTACTGTCTTATAAGTACCGCGCTGATTTCTAGATTTCTAGAAATAGGGCTGGACATTTATGCTATTAACGGTACAGCATAGCCTAATGACTGTAGGATGTCTTACAGAAATAAAGACGACTGTATGTTTCACTAACTGCCATTAAAACCCCAATCAAGACATATTTTGCATACAACATACATAGACTGCTCATCAAACCGAAGCTATATTGGCATATTCTATATCGTGGACATCTTGAGCCTACATGAAACATGGTTGTTGACCAATGAAATGGTATTAAAACCCTCCACCGACCTTTGCTGTAGTATGATTGGTTCTTTACAGGTTTAGAACGATTGCCAATGGTCACAGATATCCTGCCAAACACAAGGAGACTTGACCACCGCACATTTTATCAATTGCGATTAAAACCTCTTCAGTTGAGGCTCAATCTCACATCCTAGGCATTGCTTCACGGATTTCTGTCTTATAAGTAGGTGTAAGGATGGACATTTAATATTTTTTCGCATACAACATACTTGTACATATACTGCTCCCTTATGCTCCTTCATGTTTAAAGTTGTGTTCACTATAGGTTACTTGCTTAAATAAATACATCTGCTAACTGACAGTTTTGTACTAGAAGATGGTGTGCTAGCATATTTACTGATATAGTTTATCATTCCTCTTCCAGAGCACTCTGGCTGTGTGGGTGAAGTGGCCTCAACACCCCAGTGCCCCCTATCTGGAAGGTAAACTACGACAGTATGGTGCAGTCTGCCATCAGGACCCAAGGTATGTTTGTACCACTACATACCAAACCTTGTGGAGTTTTATGGAGTTTGAGTGTTCATTGAAGTAACTAGCTTTTGCCAGTAGAGGCATCTTTTAGTCTGGTATGATCATTCTGATTTTGCAAGCTTCACCTCTACACCGCTTCAGGCCCTACCGCTTCAGAAATAAGACAGCAATTAAGTGCCTTTGTTTGAAATATAATCTCTTTTTGAGTCTTGCACTGGTTGGTTAAAGGTGGTCTGGTGTCCTGGTTTTAAAATCACCGTCAAAAGTTTGTTTCTCTGATTAGGTCAAGGTGGTCCAAACACCTGCTAGTGATTTTATTTACATCGCCTCTATGACAAACAACTTTGAATGGAAAATGTTTAGATTTGTATACAGAGTGGAACAAATGTCCAATGTGTCTGATCTACATTAGTTTTAACCACATTCTATTCTTTCTTTATGCTCTCTTGCAGAATTTGTCTAGAGCCAGCGTCGGTCTCACCTCACGAGTGGCCTGACGATATCACTAAGTGGCCGGTGAGTGAAGGCAATCGATAGCGATAGTACGCACAGTATTGTTTGAGAATTGTGATTCTGTATGACACATTTGTTGATGGTTTGGAACCCTGAAATGTTCTTTACTCTTTGTGTGGAACCCTACTTTACCCTAGCCAATGTTTATAACATACACAGTATAACATACATTGCTTCACAGTTTACTGACTAAGTTCCATGCTCAAACCGATTGTGCCACTGGAGCTTTGGGGAGTGCGATATATGAATAAACAGCAGAAGAAAGAAGAATAGGTATGAATAAGCACTACTTACACAGTATTGTATACCTGTCTAAATCCTAGGTATGTACGAGGTACAACTCCGGCAACCACACCAACCTCCCTCACATTGACTGTGCCATCACAGGCAGACCCTGCTGTATCGGAACAAAAGGACGGTAAAAACCCACATCAAAGACTGAAAGACTAGGTTGGACTGTATGAAGTGAACACTCACACATGGTTGCTTGAGAATCTGTTAGATATTTGTTCTATCCCTAGAAATATTTTAGGTAACAGAATCCACTGTTCTTTGGCAGATTTCAAAGCGTTAGAGAGTGTTTTAAGAACCTTTCCATCATTTGTGTTTTTCTATAATGAATCAAGATAACAATGATTATATGTTACAGGTGTGAGATCACCTCCAGAGAGTACTGTGACTTCATGAAGGGTTACTTCCATGAAGAGGCCACTCTGTGTTCACAGGTAGGACGCTTACGTGTTTATGCATTCATAATAATTATCCAATTATGCTGGCTGTAGTACGCAATGCTTATGTGTTCTACATAGTTGTGGCGGACACACTACCCGGACACAGTTGGTTTCACAGTCCATGTGTTACGTTTTATTCCAGCGTTTACATGAAAAGTATGACACAGCCTGGTACATGGATTCACTCAGGACTAACAACTGTCTGGTGCATTGGGTTCACTCAGGACTAACAACTGTCTGGTACATTGGGTTCACTCAGGACTAACGACTGCCTTGTATATTCAATACATATAGGACGCTGACACTCCCGCGTCTGCCTCCGTGTTCTGTCAGCCAGTCTCTCTCCCGTGGGCCGCACACGCACTCCTTATACTGGGGAAACAGGCAATCAGCATTATTAAATGTACCTGTTCCCCCCTTCCAGGTCCCGCAAACCACACCTCCCGTCCCGCCATCGCTAAACCACTCCCCACCCTGTTAGATAAATTCAAAAGTCCAAAGACACAACCAAGGTCGTGGATCAGCAGTTTCCTTTAACTAAAATATAAAAATATAAGAAACCTTTAAAAAAACAAGTTGTGACCCTTACCAAGACAGGAGCTCACGACCATAAACTTTAACTGGAGACTCAGAGAAAGTGTGTTTACAAATGTGAGAACACTAGCCTATTCCTTTTTCTCTAAGACACCCCCAAAATAGTGTTTATATATTGTAATAGCACATAATATCTAGTTTTTTAATTACATAGTGCCTACTAAGGAATTCTGTCATAGCCAGTGCAAGTAGTTAGGGTATAGGAGCAAACTATTTAAATGCTCCAGGTGAGGCTCAAACTTACAGCCTCAGCGTTGCTCTAGAGGTTACAGCTTTGTGGATTGCTCAATAAATGAATCATCAGAAGAAGAAGAAACATTTCGGCAAAACCATGTTTCTTCACAAGTTGCTTTTTTGTCTCCACCAGGTGGCCTGTATGGATGACGTATGTGGCCTGCTTCCTTTCCTGAACCCTGACATCCCTGATCAGTTCTACAGGCTCTGGTTGTCTCTCTTCCTTCACGCTGGGTGAATATCTTGTTCTCTCATTGAGGAGGAGTCAATGGCCCTCATTTATGAAACATGCGTACGATCAAATTTGATCTTAAAGTGATCTTACGATCATTTTACTGACAGAGCTGGTATTCATCTATATTATGTATCCTTACGGTCAAACCCACGTCTGTGTTAACCAACGTCAAAAGATAAGAGGTCTTATGCTTGATTCGCAATAAGATCATTATCACGAAAAACAACCACCTAACAGCCTCAGTAACAACAATCACAATTATAGTATTATAGTATAATAATACTATACTAAATACTATGTTAATACTATAATAATACAATTATAGTATTAATAATAATTGGTAATAGCGCCTATAATGTATCACCACCTTATTCATTAGTAGGCCTGTTATTCATTCCTTTCACTTTATGATGCAGTTTCTCTTATTTCTGTAGTGCATGCAAGTTTTAATCGCCTTACCTGTATAATGCTTGATGCACTAGACCAATGAACTTGCTTTGCCTTGCTTTTCAGTCAGTCAGTTAGGCCTATAATATCCACATACATACATAAATGGTCACTAGTGAGAGTATTTAAAGCACTTCTTTCTGACCTGGAGATACAGTGCAGGAACCATATTTAATTTTCCAGATTTGGCATATAGCTATAATGCATTTCACCATGCAGGAGGCTCTGAATATAGCCTACAGCAATTTGTTGGCTTACTTACTAACTTCACTAATGATTAATGGAATATCTGTATAGACATGTATATCTGTATTAGCCTACCCCTTGGGGCGTCCTTTTTCAGTAGAAACCGTGTTAATTGCATCTGTGATATCGGTCCAAGTTTTCCCTTTCTGCCAACCTTTAATGCAACTTTTGAGGTTGCCAAATTAAACCATTTTGTTGTCTGCGACCTGTGATGTGAGAACTTCCAATTCAGCATTGGTAACATAATTTTCTTTAGGTCTTGTTCATTTTGCTTTCATCAAATTAATCTTTTGACTTCAGTCTTGATGATCGCCACACCCGCATAAATTATCGGTGTGTTATATGTAAATAACATTGAATATATACATAGCGGACGGAGCTACCTTGACGTCAACCATTGGTTTGTGGACTCCCGTTTTTGAAGCCTCGAGTTTGGCTTTTTGTCGTGGAAAAATTGAGCCAGAAATGACCATATTTGGATAAGAGGGTGGTGCCTGGGGAGGAGCGCAAGGAATTTATTGACGTTAGCCATGCCCCAAAACTTGTGCGACATGTGCCACGCATTCTCGCTTCCAAGACTTTATCCCATTTATCAATCTGCAATAATATCTATGCTCATTACGACCAGGCGCAACTGTTTCCTGAATCACACTTTGAAACGATTGTAAGTCTTTTCCAATGCTTGAATCTGAGATCTTTTCTGAGAAGATTTCATAAATGAGGGCCAATGTTTTCAAGGCCTCAAGTAAAAAAAAGTAAACTTTAAAAAAAAAGACATTTAATTTCTAAAGTCAAATGTGAGTATGTGTTTTAAGGTTTTACGGTTTTAAGGTTTATTTTATTATAATATTATTTATTTTTAGCCAAACTGATTGATTAGTTGATGGAATGTACTGTATATTTCAAAACCACTTATTTTTTGTGGCCATGGGTCTAACAGGGTGAGAACCACAACTGGACATGTACTGAACTGCAGTGCTGATCAAGTCGTTGCTGTGTGTGTCTGTCTCTGCAGGATCCTGCACTGCCTGGTCTCCGCGGTGTTTCAGATGACAGTCCTGAGGGACCTGGAGAAGCTAGCAGGCTGGCTCCGAATCTCCATCATCTACATCCTCAGTGGCATCACCGGAAACCTGGCCTCTGCCATCTTCCTGCCCTTCAGAGCGGAGGTACCCCTTAACTCTCTTATGTAGTGGCTTTCCATCTTTTCCACAGAGGTGATCCGGGTTTAGTTATAGGTGGAAAGTGTTGCAGAAAGCTGCAGGTCTGTAACTGTTTGTGTGCGATGAGCGAGAGTAAGCGCGAGCCAGAGGAAAACACACAGGCGGTATATCCAGAGAAATGCATAAAGTGTAGTTCTAATAAGGAAAACACAAACGTACAGGGCGTCTGAGCCGAAACAATGACCAACAGCATATAAAGGACTTAAACAGTCCCACAATTAACCCTAAAGGAGGCACACCTGTGGGGCTAATCCCTCCCAGGTGCGCAATAGGGAAGGGAAGCACGGAGCGCGCATAGGCCGGTGCGCGCTGATCGTGACAAGGTAAAAAAAAAATCTAACCGTTTTCTTTTTTACTTTCACAATGTGTTGACCACAAATGTGTTTTTTAAATGAAATAGTTCTTGTGACTATTTAAATATATATACTGTATATATATATATATATATATTATTATATAGTACAGTATTCAGTAAGGACTAATTGTGTGTATTTAAGTTATTGTCACTGCAATTTAGAAATGTATATTAGGCTGGAATTATGTTAGATTTTAATCTTATTATCTAATCATATTATCTTATCTTAATAAATCTCTCTAATTTTATTTTTTCTGTTCAAAACTTTTCCCCAGGTGGGGCCTGCAGGAAGCCAGTTTGGGATCCTTGCCTGTTTGTTTGTGGAGCTTTTTCAGAGCTGGCAGATTCTGGAGCGCCCGTGGCGGGCATTTACCAAGCTACTGGGTATTGCTCTCTTCCTCTTCTCCTTTGGCCTGCTACCATGGATCGACAGTTTCGCCCACATTTGTGGTTTTATTTCAGGATTTTTCCTTTCCTTTGCCTTCCTGCCATACATCAGGTGGGTAATGCAAAGAATTTATGTTGTCAATGCAGAAAGGAATTCATGGCTAGGGGTAAATGCCCAATGTAATCTCTCATGAAAACTATTTGTGTCCATAATATCATCCCAATAAATAGTAATTTGAAAGATTATCCCAATGCTGATGTGATTGATCACTTTAAATCTATACATCTCAAAGTGATTGATTGCTTTCTTACAGAACAATCTGTTGATTACAAAATGTAAATGAATGTAATAGAGTAGATCTTTATTTGTCCAACTTGGAATTTTTTCTTTTGCATTTAACCCAGTTTCCAAAACCCATTATAAGCTGATTTGGCATCAGCTAACATTATTGTTTGACAATTTGCATGGGTTCTCACCTCCGCAGCTTTGGATGCACTGACATGTACCGCAAGCGGGTCCAGATCTGCGTGTTTCTGCTGCTCTTCCTGGGCCTGTTCTCCAGCCTGGCCGTCCTGTTCTATGTCTACCCCTTTAAGTGTGACTGGTGCGAATATCTCACCTGCATCCCGATCACAGACAAGTTGTGCGAAAAGTACGACCTTAACGCACATCTCCACTGAGCAGGACCATTCCGGACAAACGTCTCTCGTGGTTCTTGGGTGTACCCACTGGAAGTGTGGGGTGTCTGTGCACATATTCACTGCAAATCACCTTCAGATATAAGAATGAAGAATGGCTGGAAGTACAGTGTACCTTCTGACTGACAGTGCATCAGAGTTGCTTCCGGAACTATGATAAACAATTGCAGAGAATCCCAAATATGTCTGGGATTGGAGGCAAAAACCTGTTCTGTCAGGGTACGACTATGAAGAAAACCTCCATCTGACAATAACCATTTGTACGTACATTATGTGTTGTGTGCATGGAAACAAAACGAATGAAAATGTAAACTAGTTCTGAATGCACCCCTTAGTGGCCAAACGAGACTATTGCTGCCAACCTCAGACAGAAGCCATAGGGGATTTTATAGTATTTTTTACAGACGTCAATACAACGTGCTAAGAGTTTTATAGTGGATGTCCGCTAAATTAAAAACTCAATAGGACATTAGACTGTAAATGCCTAATTGTGCCTTGTTTACACACACACACAGACACACACTCTGGTACACAGCATCTAATGATGAGTCGGTGCTAGTGTTAGTAGTTGTAGGCTGTTAGTGTTATCATTCTACTAAATGGAAGCTGGATTTTACAAGTTATTATGCAAACAAAAACTGAAAAATGTCAGATTCAATGATGATGTCAGCAAATTTATCATAATCTTTAAAGGCCAAACCAAATTTTAACTACTGTCAGCCAGCACTATAAGATTAAGTATATTGACCTAGCTGGCTACTGCTGATCAAGTATAAATGCAGCTGACAAGATACAATAAGAGGACCTCTACCAATCTGCATAATTTTATTTTGAAGTAGCACAAAAAAAAGAATGTAATTCTCATTTGACGGAATTCAGAAGTGTCAATTTATAAACCCTACAGCAGTTTCATCATACAGAATCCTCAAAGTATTGAAATTTCATTTGATGCAAATGTATGTTCTTTAAGGATGGTGTGTCCTTCAAACAATGGTGCATTGATGTGAACCTGGTTACCCCACGTCCTATACAGTCACTGTAACCTCAATGACAGAGTAAAGGCATGAAATGTGTGAAATGGGGGGAGGGTTGATACCTTCCCTTTGTTACACATGTATAGAGAGCACTTAATGTTAATTGTGTCATCAGGTACAGCTATTAAAGTTGTATGTGAATGTGTTATATTCAGATGGTGGTGTTTTAGCCACAAGACTATTGAAGCTGAATATAAAAAGATAAATGCCCATATGTCTGTCATTTCTGATAAGTGCACTACACAAACATATTGCTTTTATTTATGTGTTACTAAAGCTCTGTGCTACAGGTGAGGTTTTTGTCTTGTAAGTACCGCACACTGATCGATAGCGCCACTGGAGCATAGAAGTTTAATATCAGATCAGCTGTGGTTTAATTGTTCCTTTTGTTCCATCCAGAGTATCATATTTTCAAAATGCATTTATGCCATCAATTTTGGAACTGTAAAGGCTGCTTTAAACCTGGGTTCTTCCAAACATCACTGCATCCAGACTACTTGGTGCCAACTTACATCATGCTCTTGGGATGCAATACACAAACAAGACCAGTGCGAAAAACAGCGCACATAGTTTGAAAGCCTGTATTTCTCACCCCTCTCCTGACCCTCACACATCACGCAAGGCATTCAGAGGATGTCTCTGTTTCAAGTTGGGACCCAATGACCACCACCACCACAAATTGATGAATATCAAACAGCAATAACCACAGTCATCATCACTCAGGTGTCTACCAGAGATGAGACAGACCCCATGCCACTTCCTTAAATATATCTTGATCTTAAACAGCCGGTAGCATGGTCAACCACAACGTAGCAATCACAGACCATCCAGTCTCAGTAATCTTAATTTAGTCCACTTTCAGCCACAACCAGTCTCCTCTCTCCGTCACAGAATTCCTACAGCTGAAATAATGTCAGATACAAATCCTTTTTGGTTAATGATCTGATAATTGAAAATAATTTGCGTTGTATGTTTTTAGTTGAGACCTGGCTGAACAGTACTACTGGTGTAGCAGCACTAATAGAGGCTTTTCATCCAATAGTGTTTTAGTTCAGTCTTTTTTGCAAACAGGTATCTTTTCAGATGCATTTAAAACAGCTGCTGTAAACCCTTACAAAAGAAACCCAACCTTGATGGTAATGTCACTAACCAGTTATAGGCCAATATCCAACCTTCCATTCAGATACATGAAAAAATATAGTTTCAATGCAAATACACTCCTTTCTTAATGAAAACAATATACTGGAGGAATATTTTTCAGGCTTTAGAACATACCACAGCACTGAAACTGCTCTTACTAAAATAATCAGCGACCTCAGACTTAACTGATCAGAATAAGTTCTAAGTTCTTGTCCTCTTAGACCTAAGCTCAGCATTTGATACGATTGACCATGATATCCAAATCAATCATTCTTGAAAAGTTGTTTGGTCAGATTGTGTGTTGGAGATCATGTGTCTGAGAAACATGACATCTGTTTTGGGGTTGCACAAGTGAGCTGCCTTGGAACATTGTCATTATACATGCTGCCACTTGGTGACATCATCAGAGAGCATAATGTATGTTTTCATAGTTAGCTCGGCTGAATCAAATGATGCTGCAGCCATAAACTCCTTTATACCTGTCTTTTGGGAATAAATAAATGGATAAACAATAATTTCTTAGTTAAATAAAGACAAAACTGAACTAAAACAAAAAGAGAAATGTCTAATAATCTAGGGAAATTTACGCCCTGGATTAAATCTGAGGCTTTGGTGTAATTTTAGATTCAGATCTAAGATTGAAGTCCCACATTAACAAGTTGATGAAAACATAATTTTTCCACCTTAGAAACAAAGCTAAAGTACGACCATTTATAAATAAAAAAGATGCTTAAAAACTGATTCTATTTCAAACTGACCGTAGCTCATTCAAAACGGTGCAGCTCGGCTATTAACCAGAACCAAGAGGAGAGAGCATATTAGTCCAGCTTTATCTGCCTTTAGCTTCCTGTAACATTTAGAATTGATTTTACGGTCCTCCTGTTACAGCCTCAGCCGTAATGGGGTTTCCTTGTGCAGTCCCTCCCTGCCTGGCAGGGGGCAGGATAGTCTAGTGGTCTAGGTGTTGGACTCCCAACTGGAAGGCTGTGGGTTCGGTCCCCAGAGGTGGCCTACCTGTAAGCATCCTTGAGCAAGATGCCTAACCCCTATCTCCTCCATGTAATAGCAGCATGTAATTGTAAGTCGCTTTGGATAAAAGCTTCTGCTAAATGACCTAATTGTAATTGGCTGCCACTTGCCAGCCTGTCTGCTTCTCCACCATCACGACCATGCTAAACTCAAAGCCCTGCCTGCCTGCCTATTCACAACCACACTACCACACTCGGCCCTGGACTGAGCCCTGGACTCAGCCTCCCTCCCCTCTGCCCACAGATCCCACATTCCCCTCTGTCCCCATTACCTGGCTCCCCTCATCCAATCCCATTCCTGCCCCCATTATCTGTTAAAAACCTACCATCTTTAACCCACTCCGTGTCCGTCCTGGTAGATTGTAACAACTCCTCCTTATATACAAAGCCCTAAATGGGATAGGACCAGAGGTGGAAAAAGTACTAAAATATCATACTCAAGTAAAAGTACCGATACTTGGATGAAATATTACTCAAGTAC
>JAODLI010002705.1:0-10354 GCA_027575585.1 Percopsis omiscomaycus
ACTCTCACACACACACACACACACACACACACACACACACACACACACACACACACACACACACACACAACGCACTGCCAGACACACATCCAGGTCCAGAATCCCAACACAAGTCCAGGAGCTGCTGGTTTCCTCTTTCTACTGGGCTCATTATCAGTGAAGCTGATACCTCTGTGGCCCCTACATCACCGCCAGACTATTTCAATTCAGTGCGCATGGACCAGATTTTCTCTGCGTTTATAAGAATAGTTGAGAGATTTTCATCTCTCCTCCTACTCCTTCTCCAGTCCACCTCAGTTCTCTCTTCTCTTAGTTATTATTAACAAGAACATCTACCTACCAATTACCTTTCTCATTCAGTCCTTCCTTGTGGGATCATTCAGGTAATGCGAAACTAAATAACAGTTTAAGTGTTGTATAATGTGCACATATATTAAGGACAGAACAGCCAGCTCTGCATGCATAGTGACCTTCTAAACTGGGTGGGTAAACACAGCCAGGATGAGTAAAGCTAGCTGTGCGTACCAAACACAGCATTACACTGTTACATCGCTGGCAATGCCAGGTCTAACATCATAAATAGACAACAGACAGCTTTATCTATTGACTCTAAAAGAGCACCTTGACATAAACTGTTGCGATTTGGTTTACGTTTAAGTAGAAACCAAGGTACATCAAGGCAGCTTTGCATCAGCAGTGATATACATACAGTATATAGACAGAAACCTGCCTGTAACCTTGACTATGTAACTACGTGCTACACCTGCCACCTCCAGCAGGGGGCAGCGATGAACTCACCTTGAAGCCTATGTCCCCCTTCTTGCAACACAGGCACGCCAGCATGAGGAAGACAAACGTGAACAGACCAGAGAAGGAGACAGCAACCACCGCCAGGGATGAAGGCCACGACAGCTCGCTTAGAGGAGCACCATCTGCAGGGAGAAAGCAGTGGGTTAATGGTGTGGTTAGATCTTACACATAATATATGTTAACGGCAGAATGGGGAAATAAAGTATGGATGTGAGAATATAAGAAAAAGGCATCACAAGCAAATTCTAGTTTTGACATCGCCTCCTTTGTTTACCCAATACGGAAGCAGGGCCTTGTGGCCTAATTATTCCATGGGGTCTTGCAAGCATAACATTTCACATCATCAACAGGCCACCAATGATTCACAATAAAAGCATTGGTCATGTAGACGTCAACGAAATAAATGGCATTTGTGTCCCAAATTCCTCATGTTGTTGAAACTTGCGTTACAAAAACATTGCTTTTTGAGAGCTCATGCCCTGCTGACTTTTGGGGTTCGGAGGGGTGCTATAATGAAATTGAGGAGTGTACATTTATGCGGAAACCCTAAATCACAGTGATGGTTTGTGTCGGGTTTATTATCAGCCTTTTTTCTGAAACACTATGCGGGGATTGTGGGCGCTTGTGTCTGTTATTCTCGATTAGCCTTCTGTGTGCACACATTAGCACAGACTACCCTCTTTTGCGAGTGGTACAGTGCAGTTCGATTCAGTACGGTACGCAATAATTTCTGTTTCGATTGTCAGAGGAATGTGAATGGTACCAAAATACATATCCATACTGTACCACTTTTTGGGACCCTTCTGTTGGGGTACCTAGCACAGTGGTCCGGTACCTAAATGGTGGAGCTAGACTCACTGCAGACCTTTGATTGGTCACATGCCGAACAAGATCTGCTGGATGTCCTCCATTGTGGTTTTTACTGTGTTTTTACTGTTTTTACTGTGGCTATCGCTGTCGCTATACTGTTGGCGGTGGAAACAAAAGCCGGAGCAGGGTTTACCGTCCTGAGTCGTACCGTACTGTACCAAACTGTACCAAACTGTACTATACCGCTCAGTGGAAACGAGCCATTTCTGTTCTTAATAGTGTAGGCTGGATCAGAGGGCCAGATGACACTATTTGGGACATCCAGAAATAGTAAGCAGATTTACAATTTTAAACCTCAGATAAACATGAACAGAGCGAGAGTGAGAGACTGATTTTTTGATATAGGAAGGGTGGGGACTGGGTGTGAGATGACACGCATGCACACATATGGTACATGCATAGGAACACCAGGGGGCGGCGGTCTGTGGAAGCTTGTGTGAACGTACGTACTGACGGGACCAAAGCCCAAACATGTTGGCCACGGGAAACATCCTGCCCTAGAACCCACTGCGTCTGTGCCTTCACAGACACAAGTTCCACCAGAGCTTGACACTGTGGCCAGGGCCAAAATTCCTGTAGCATTCAGACTTGCATGAAGAAACATCTACACACACACACACACACACACATAGACACACTTACTACATACAGTACACAAACAGAGACGGAGAAACGGAAACAGCTTCCTAGTTGAAGCCAGGTCAAGCGCATGTGTGCGTCTTTGTGTATGAAGGCTGAAAAGCAATTCCTTATTACCCTGTAACACATCACCATGGTAACAGCCTGGTTGGCTGACCCATCCTAGCTGATTGGCTTTCACGGTGCTGTAAACACCCCACCCACCCCAAGCACCACCAGCACTTCCTTTCTCCACCATTTTGGGAACACAGAGATACATTTTTGCTGATGACTTATGTGCCGGCAGCTGCTGCTCAGTCTGTCTGTCTGTATGTCTGTCGGTCCAGGCTCACTCTGCAGTGTGTGAAAGGGAGCGTTTGTGCATGCGTGGAATTGGGAGGGAGATTAAAATGCTAATCCAGAGGGACCCTATAGCTAGGTCCACTCTGTCTGTTGTGACAGACAGGAAATGCAGTGAAGATGCTGATAGGGTTAAAGAGGTTCAGTTCACCCATCTGCTAGTAGGGGTGGGATTCTTCTCAACTGCGGTCATGACTGGCAGCTTATCCCAGTACCCCCTTTTTTGTATGCTGTCGTTCTACCCCACTCTAGAACATGTTAAAACTAAATAAATATGAAACAAAACAAAACAAATCTAGAAATCTCTGTCTCTCTCTCTCTCTCTGTCTCTCTCTCTCTCTCTCTCTCTCTCTCTCTCTCTCTCTCTCGGGATCTGTGACTTAGCGATGACCTACGGTTATCCATAAATATTTGACGAGCACATATTAGTTTGCCGCCTCTCCAGAATGAAAGTAACCCACTTAAAGCTGTGCACATCCCTCTTTTATTATAGAGCTGAAGAGCTGTAAGGCAAGAGCGGAGGCAAGAGAGTGACAGCTTCTCCCTCCTCCTTCCACAGGAAACCATGGGAAACGGGTGGAAGGTGGGGTAAAGATAGGAGAATTTCCTATTTTAGTTTTATTATATTTACTATCCTTAAATACTCTAAGCCAACCTTTGACGACGTGAGGGTAGGGAGAGAGAGAGAGAGAGAGAGAGAGAGAGAGAGAGAGAGAGAGAGAGAGAGAGAGAGAGAGAGAGAGAGAGAGAGGGAGAGAGAGAGAGAAAGAGCACAGTAAAAGAATGCAGGAGAGGAGCTTCTGTTTAAGGCTGGTTGAGCATACTGTATGTGTGCATGTGTGTGTGTGTGCGTGTGTGCATGTGATAAGAATGTGTTGTGTTAAGCACAAGCGCTGAGCTTTTCATGGTAGCTCATAAATAAAGCATGCTCCAATGGGCCAAGGATTTCTGTTGCTGTGCAGCTGTGGCAGGCATCTTTAACAACTGCTGTGGTGTAATGTCAAGTCTGCCATAAGCTGGGCAGTCTATAATGTGTAATATACTACACACGGCAACCATTCTTCCATTACATTTGAAAAGCCACTTAACGGAGCACTAAGCAATGTTTTGGAGTAAAACAATGGTGATATACAGTCTTAAATATGTTTTATACCATGTGCACTCGTGTAATATAGAGATTCAGATTGTTTAGTTATTTGATATACATTGCATGGGTCCCATGTAACCATGTTTACCGATAAGGTTATCTGATGCATCTTAGCCAGTAGGTGTCAGTATACAGTCCAAGAACTGCTGTTTTAGCTTACTGAAGAAAATAGCTTACTGTCTCTTTAAATCATATTTTGAACTTTTTTTTAAGATATATTTTTCTGTACACCTACTTTTTTCAGTCAGCAATGCTTATACCCACTTCTAATGTATAACTATCCCCCCCCTTCAGTTTTTGCTACTTGGTAAAACCCTACTTGAATATTCATTAGAACATGTCAACTGACATCTCCTTCAACCAGTAAAATTACCGTATTCAAATAAACAGTAAGCAGCCCTCAGCCCTCCCTTTACCATGCTGGCTGTGACGCATTCACCTTGTTGTCCTCCGAGCAGCATAACTATGCCCCAAAATCATAGAGACGTAGTACTTTCCCATACCCATTTTTAAAAATATGTAAAAGGACTACAGATGCCCCAATAACCGTCAAAGTGGTAACCACGGGGAAAAGCAATGCCTCGAAGCAATAAAATATTTATTTGGAAGATAATGTCATACATTTCAATTTCTTTCAAAACCCCAGGACCGCATGTCACGGCTGAAATGTCTCTGATTGGAACTATACTTGCCTACTTTTACAAGAGACAGTTTACCAAAGAGACTACTGACCCTTAGACTGTTTGCAAGGTGAGAGATTAGCTGTCCAATTTTCATGTGGGGATGGACTAAGGAATAAGGAATGCATAAGTAGTTGTCCTATCCTATAGTCTGTGGGCCAGTATTGTTTGCAAAATCTGCCAAACCTCTTTTTGGTTGAACTAAATATACAAGAGGATAAACACAGGCCGTTGTTTCTGCCTCCGATGGAGGCCTTCAAGTGACAAGGAGCGCGAGGAGGAGCCGTTACGGGCCACATGAAATGTCTTTTCATTCAGAGACCTTAAGCCCCTCTCGCCTGTGTCGGCCCAACGTTGACATGGATGTCATGGATAACAACACATCCATCCACACACACACACATCCCATCTTTTGACCAAGAGCCAACAGCTCTGCAGCACAGGCAGTGTGCCAGACCAAACACTGCTGTAATGAAATGCTCTTAAGAGAAACACAGAGAGAGGAAAGAGAGAGAGAGGGAAAGAGAGAGAGAGAGAGTATAGATTGAGCAAAACAAATTAAGTGCGGACAGAAATACTTAAGACACTGGCAACCTACTGGATGATATCGGCAAAGTAACCACTATCATGTAGTCTCTTCTTGTGATGGGATGTGTGTGTGTGTGTGTGTGTGTGTGTGTGTTCATAAAACCTAACGTGACACTGCAATATGTCCAGAGGGCAGCGCGGTCTCCCTAGCATCAGGCTTTGGCCAGTGGAGACTATCTGTGAAACCGGAACTGGTACTGTTTGGACACTGCTGTAATTACATATGGGTTCTAGAAGAGAATGAGGGGAGGGGGAGGGGGAGAGAGAGAGAGAGAGAGGCCTGTGTCTTATTGAGAAGGCGTGTACATACAGGACAGCCCTGCAGGGGGCAAACTGTAGCCCCTCCATCTGTGGTGCCTGAGATGCACCCAGGGGCTTCTATAAACACACACACACACACACACACACAGACAGACACGCGCACGCACAAAGACCCTGAGCTCTAGAGTGTCAGAGACATGGACAGAACTGTGACCTTTAAGTATAGCTTTACAGTACATGCAAACACAGAGATTCATACACACACACACACACACACACACACACACACACACACACACACACATGCGTACAGCCAAACACACATTGCCTCTTTCTCACAGCAGTCTATGGAGGTGGATCACATTGTGCAGAGTGCTGCAGTTTCTTTTCGAACACTGTGACACTTTAGGACATGCTTGCACAATCTCATAAAGGTTGTCATTGACAAGGTCCTGCCTATTGCCGATTGATCCAGGATTCAGTCTGAACACACACTCCCGAGATGCGTGATGCACTCGTTCCCAGGGGTTCATGGTTTATGGTCAAGTTTAGCTTCCATTGATACTGTGCTCTTCAAATTAAAAGCGGCATTTTTTAAATTGTTCAAGCGGCAAACGCTGACATCCTATTTTCGTAAGATGAAATGATATTGAAGCGTCGTTGTTATTTATATACCTTTTCTCAAAGGTGCTAGTTCTGTGATTCCTGAGAACTATAAATAGAGTGTGTTCCTGTGTCTTTCTGTGTGTGTTATCTGAGGATTGTACAGTGAGTGTTGGGCTGTATCTTTTGACTTGCTTCCTCCATTCATTCATTCAGTGCACGCGTGCAGATGGCAAAGGGATGATAACTGCCATTAACTGGGGGAAGGGGATGGCGGGGTCCCAGTGGGGCCACCGCACAGCCACATTATAGGCCTGTCATCTCCTTCAACCCCCATATCCTGGGCAAGGACATGTTGTCGGAAGGAAGGGTTTAAATCTCTGCCTAAGGAGGGGTTTCATCAATTAAGCCTATCGTTAAATAAACTGAATTAAACTGAATGTATTAAATCCCATTAATTACATTTTTACACTGATGCATAATGTTAGCCAACAGCGCCAAAAATAGGGATAGTGTAAATATTATGTAGTAAGATTTGTATAGATAAACTGACATGCACCCATCCAATGCAGTTTGTATGTGTTATGGGGGAGCTGTGTATAATCTCAAGACTGCCCCTTGTGGCCAAATTTACAAACAATTACACACTACCAGTTTAATCAGTATATCCCCCCATCTGCTGTAGAAGCAATGCTACACTCTCTCATTTCCTCTTTCCTCCACTTAAAAAGTCTAGAAACACGAAGCACATAACTTCCTGTATGCCACAGAATTAGTGACGCCAAGAATAAAGAGTGGAAGCTTGAAGACAGATGGATAACGTTATATCTCTTCTTTGTTTACAACTTTCTCAAATGAAGTCATGTCAGAATAGATGTGTACAGTATAGAGGTATATAACCATAAAATATATCCAACCTTTTCATGAGGAAAAAAAAGAAAATAGAGAGCTACATATACAGTAGTATGTATATATTGTATGTATATTTACTTTACACTCTAATGCTCATGACAAATCTTTAGGACATGTTCGCTTATTAGCAAATGTAGGTTTTGGCATTGCCATGTTTCTCTGTACAGACCATTGATAGAACCATAGATAAGACATAGATGTGTCCTATCCAAGAGACCTGCAAACCACATGCAGACACAGTGTGTGTGTGTGTGTGTGTGTGTGTGAATGTTTATATAACTGTTCCTTCCCTTTTTACATGTGTGTGGCAGATAAGCAGTTCTACTGTAAGTGTGTGTGTGTGTGTGAGTTCACACACGTGTGTGTTGTTTGTGAGTGTGCGATAAAACATACAGATACAAAGATTCCCCTGCCCAAACACATTCCTAGTGGCATGCAGACATAGAAAAACAGGTTGGTGTGAATGGGGCTATTTTAAAAACCATTAGTCCCACACATTGTTGTCACGGGAACAGTTCCTGGACCTGTGCCGCTGTGACCCTGTTCACCCGGTCTCTCTCACAGTTACAAACCTAAGACCCAGAATATCTCCTTCCTTTGGTTAAGAAAAGTAGAATTCACATTTTGCCTTCGATTTTCCACATTTAATCCTCAAGCCTATTGCTCACTCCTGCGAGAGAGAAAGAGAACTCTCCTCGGTGCTGAAAAGACAGGTGCTCGCTGTGTGTGTGTGTGTGTGTGTGTGTGTGGGTGTGGGTGGGTGGGGGAGGCTGCACTCAGGTAAAGCCATAGTGTATAGTGTGCAGGTCTGTAGATGTGGAATCACATTAAGGATTCATATTTACAATGCAATCCTACGGTCCACGTTACGCCCTCCCAGACAGGTTATGCATCACCACAGACTGGAAGGCTCTGGGAAGCGGGCCATTCTTTCAAGGACATATGAATGTGACAGATAAGATGACAGGCCACATTCTGTATCCTGCTTCTCCCTTTTCCAATAGGACAGCACAGCATGATGATTTCAAACAATGTCAGACCTTGACTGTTTCTAGCGTATTTCTAAACAGGAATCATTCCCTAATAGGCTGTGGGCAATACAAATGAAGCAACAAGGTTGGTATCCCTTCATATTTCACTCAAAAGTCAAATTAGCCCATAGCTTAGTGAACTGCTTAGCTGCACGGCCAAAACCAGCACATCCTCACTGTTCCCTGTGAGTGTGAAAGTGTTGCTTTGCCCTTGTTCCCCCATCTCTGGAAGTGGGTGGCACCGGCCATGGGACTGATTGGCTCTACCTCGCACGCCCCTCTTCCATCGCCTAGGCAACATTGATTCTCAATCCCATTACTAGCCAGCTCAGTGACAGATCGGTGGCGATGCATGACTCTCGTGAGCTAAGTATATCACTATGACAGAGGACACAAACACCTACAGCCTATGGCACCCCCATGACACTGTTACTCTGCATCATGAAGGTTGCATATACAGTATGCCCCATGCAAACTGATTTTAAAGTACTTACCTATGCCCTATCCCAACATGGAACTAGCCAATCCTATGCTTGCATTTCAATATAAGGATTCTATCCTGGATCTCTCACTGGTGCTACTTTCTGTCTCTGTCTACATTCCAGAGATTTGAAACAATGCAATTCCATTACCTATATCCCACAGAATCACAATGAAACAGGCTTTCCGCAGATACTGTAATTTGGCTGCAACAGATTTCCTAAATGATACAATTAACCTCCTGTATTAGATTTACATAACAATCATGCTCGGCAACCACAATATATCGTGTTCAGCACTCGTTCCACTGTGCATTGAGGTAAACAGACAACAATTCACAAAGCAAACCAGACTATACAGCCTTGGACCGAGTTAAACTGTAGGTAACAGTCAGTAAGTCTGCTTAAAGCTACTAAAACTGCAAGGCAGTGCAAAATATAGGGTATCTGGACTGCTACATTGACAATGGATTTGATTGGGCTATGATGATTGCCTTTACTGAACAGTGCTTTAATTGAGAATCATCAGAAACTGATACTCCTAGAATGTCTATGTGATGTTGGCCATGGATCATTTAGCGACTGCAGTTTAATCCAGTATACATTTAGACATTCAGTTCACACACAGTTCCCAATGCAGGACACAATAAGACACATTTAGGCATCTAGTTATTTATTTAGCTCTAATTCAACACATCACAGAGGCTGTCCACACAGCATTTAGTGCTCCACTGGGGCTCTGCAGCACTACAGCAGTAGTCTACCTGGCTTCTTGGGATTAAACAGTAGCCTACTGCAGAAAGGCAATATGACGAATTACATCAGCCTTACATACAGTAGGAAAAACATGCAGGCACTGTCAATGGCTGGCTTTCATAGTTGCCACATATGCACATACAGGTTTATATGGGCCCGCTCAAAGGCTCACAAATTCACAGATAGGCCTACACGCACATCTATAGGAGTGCATAGGCTACAGTAGGGTACGTGCTGGACCAATGCGGATCAGTGCGGGGAGAATGTTAACCCTCTTGTCTCTATGATAACGGTCTGACTGTTCATTATTTATTTTTGTTATTTGTTTGTTCATGGTATTTGTGACGAGGCGAACGATTAAAAAAATTATAGTGACAATGATGGTCGCGGTGCGGTGACATGAAAATCGTATGATGACAATGATATGGCAATCTTCTGCCCAGTGCATCTAACACCTGATTTGTAACATCATGCGAAATAACACAGGCCATGCGACTGCAATGTCTTGATTTCGTTTTATCCTTACCTGTGTCGAAGTGAGAACTGAAGGCAAAATTGGGATTAAAAAACGCAGAAGACATGACCATCACGTGTAGGGAAAAGATCATCCTCTTCGATGTGAAGGATATGATGCGGAATAGAGCAACAGCCTAATATACAGGTCAGGGGATAAATCCTGACTGGGGTCATGTACGCAACATTTTAATCCATAACACCTTGGAGAGCTCGACCGTTCTGCTCCACGTTCAGCTCACACTAATAAGAAGGCAGATGTTTACCGTCATTTCCATGTTTCTTTGGTGTTTTTACATTCCCGTTAGCAGTCGCCCGTTCTCTCATTTGGTCTAACTGGACTGGTGTTCGGTCACTTGAAAAACCGATTGTTCAATTATTCACGCGTTCATTATTTTTTGGTTAAATTTCGACTGCACCTAGAGGATGGCAGCGTTCCAGTTCCACCGTTCTCCTCTTACATTAATCTAGCGCGTCCGGTTTTAAATGTATCTTTCCGTTTAAGGGCTGCATCGCGTCAATCTGTGGTCGGCAGTTGCGTTCAAACCAATGTGATAAAAGACAGAGGAGCGACCTAATGGAAAGGTAGACTATCCTGTTGAAGGAGGACACTTACTGGCCCCCACTTCCCTCGACCAGGATCCTGATCCTGATCCTGATACGGGGCGGTGGTGGTGGTGATGTGTGTGTGTGTGTGTGTGTGTGTGTGTGTGTGTGTGTGTGTGG
>JAODLI010002706.1:0-10352 GCA_027575585.1 Percopsis omiscomaycus
TTTAATTGTTCCACTTCATTCGCCAATGATGTATCATTCTTAGGTACAGCTGTAAGAACTACAAAAATAAAGAAAAACTCTTAACCCCTAATTTTAAAATGAGCTAGCCTAAAGGTCGGCCTGATATTGTGAATGCATACATACTCACAGTAGACACAGAGTGCTACGATTATGGACACCAGGATTATACAAAATATCCCCAAACACAATGCCACTGTATGAATTTGATCAGAGCATTTGGTTGGCTTTTCATCTGAAAAGTAATAACATTTACACCATTTAGCAGACACTTTTATCCAAAGCGACTTACAGTTAGAACATTTGTCAATAGTTGAACTGGTTAACCACCAGTATTTGCAAGCAAATAACGTTCTCCCAGAATAAGCTCAGCATCGTGTAACAAGGTTACTTCACTTATGCATTTGTAGAACATTACTCGAAAGTCAACATTCGCTACTCAAACAGTCAATAATTGCAATAATCGAAAGTTATTTGTAGAACATTACTTGAAAGTCAACATTCGCTACTCAAACAGTCAATATTTGCAATAATCGAAAGTTATCGTTCACTCTTCAAACAGACAATATTTGCTAACTGCCTAAATTCCATCAAAGTGCTTAATATTCTAAGAGCTGATGTAACAGAGTAGAAAGATATATTTTTTTAATAACACAGAAAATAGGAAAATATGGAAGAAAGCAACTGTTATTAACAATAAAGACATACACTCCAAGTTAGTTGGCTGTGAGCAAACAAAATTAACAAGACAGTGCAATGGATTTTAATTCGAACTACATACAATTCTGTGTTTTACAATTCTATAGGTTTAGACAGCTGTTTTTCTTAGACACACACAGCATATGGGCAGAGTCTGAGGGGGTTGGTACTGTATGTTAATTGCATCTTGGTTCAGGGCTTCCCTTTGAACTAATTTCCCCTCACCCCTTCCGGTAAGACAAGTCTCTGGTTTTTACTTTCTCCTGTTGATAAGGGTGTGCCATAAGGAGAATGTTTTCTTTTAATTTTCCAGTATGACCTTTGACCTAATCACGTGTGTAAAAGTCTTGGCCCCATCTCTAGGAGGCGGGACTTTTTTCATGCAGACTGAAACTCTGTATGTGAACCTTGTCTCCATTTCTTGCAAGAAATTAAAATTAAATTACAAAGATCATATTTTCTCTTGTTCCAGTGTGGTATATTATTAATTTTCCATAATAACAGCATACTGATTTGATATTTCTTCCCCTTTGTCTTAATCACCACCTTTACATTGTGTATTCACATATCATTAGGCCGACATGACTTGGAGTTACCACTAGGCGGCAGTAGTGGTGCATCAAGTATAAATATGGTGGGAAGAAGACAATAAAGCATGTTTATTGCAGTTCAGACAAATTAGTAGTTGTCAAGCACAAATTAGCTTGCAGCTGAAGCAGGCACACCTGAAGGAAAAACACAGACAGACTAAACAGATGGAGGGGTGAAGGGAGAGAGGCCGCTGGCTAGGATGGAGGAGTAGAGACTGAGGGCGTGACACAAAAGGAAGAAAGGGCAAGCAATCCAAAAGAAAGCACGAGATACACTCAAGGACTGCACTTTGGAAAAAGTCATGCAAGAGGTAAATGTCAAGCCTATATGGGGGAAAATGTAAAACATGGCAAGATTAATTATTTTGCAAATAAATATTGAAGTAAACCTGAATCTTTTTAGCCTGATTCTTATGTTTATACGTTTTAGTTTAAGTTAGTGCTGCTGTCGAGTTGTAGGATTACAATAGAACTAGCTATAAATGGGTCCCCTTGTATTAGGAATAAATACATAGAAAATAAAAACAGTCACATTTGGGATTTGAACTCTTCATCAATTTACACATTGAGCTATCTGTAATAGGCCTCTAGAATACTTGATTTAGTATATAATTATAACTTAAAGAGAACATAGTCTAAATTTTGATTAGTTTGTAGGCCTATGTCTTAATATTGGAGAAAAAACAGGTGCCAGATGCCACTGCTTTCTATGTATACAGTAGGCCTACGTACGCATGAAAAGCTGAATTGCTGAACATTAAATAACAACGTTAAATCATTAATTAAACCTACATTGATCATTCAAATTCAAATTCAAAACAGCTACGGTACAGTGAAGTGGGAATTCAATGCCTGCTTTGTGGGAATTTATACACGAGGCCCTCTAGCGTTCAATAAGCGCTACTACATCTTGTGCCATGTCATCGTGCTGACGCAGCACAATCCGGCACCGCGAATTAGCTGACTTGGCACCACCGACATTTTAAATCGCTACGTCTGTAATGGAACTACCAGGCAACCCCTCCCCCCCTTCTCCTCTCTGTCCCCCAAGAAGAGATAATAGAACTAGTATTGAGATACTAGCTATTTAAACACTTCTCACTCTCCTTTTAAAATGCTATTCAATGGACAATAATTTGGACCTTCATAAACCCTGATAAATCTTAAATTTACTTATGCGTGTCGTCATTAGACTTAAACAAATGTATTGCTAGCGTTAGGGTTATTATTTGCAATGTAACTGATTTACTGTATATAATAAAACGTGATAGAAAGCACGGTTTACAGATTTTTCTTATTGTAAAACACAAAGACATGTCTGATTATACTGCAAGCTCTCCTTGTTAGGATTGGAGATTTATCATATCGAAGGCTTTAAAACAGTTTCTCATGGAGTTGTATTAATCCCTGTGAGAAGAATCAGAATAAGTATCTCAATATTAAAGCTATCAGTGAGGTTATGCTACACACCAGTATACTGTATACGGGTAACAACATTTTTAACAACATGAGTTGAACAAGTAAACCTGTCCTTTAAGGGCTAAAGTGACGTCCCTTAATCACATCATAGTTAGAAGTGGTCTTGCCTCTTCTAAAAGGGTTATGAGAAATGAGAATGATGAATTCTGCTGTAATGAAAAGCGTGTAATCTCTAATCATGTCTGTGAACTGTGATTTGCTGGCTACAATATATTACTCTTCCCCACTCTGTGTTCCCTGTAGGGAGCCAAAATCTGATGTAATTTGGCAGACATACCCCTTAGCATTTTAACCTTTCTAGTGATGGTATCGGATTAACCATATACAAACGTAAGACCAATCCGTGCTGAAAGTGCTGAATCAAGAAACATATTTATTAATAACAATGCATTAATTACAATGTGGCCACAAGGGAGAAGACGTTAGCTTCGCATTTAGCAATGCTCCACCAAACCGTATTCTGGTGAACAATTGGAGACACCATCTTAAATAGGTTTAAGATTCAAAAGAATCGGGGAGGGTCAGTCACAGGTAAGGTGGTCATTCATTGGTTGGAGGTGTGGCCACTAAGGTTTGGTGGGGGAGAGGACTAGACACACCTCTAGGGAGAGACGATGACTTTTAGCTTGAGTAGGCTGGCTAAACAAATGTTAATTTATAATGCATAGAAGAGAGCAGCCAACAGGCTTTTTTTAGGACAGCTCAGCATGATTACAGGAAAAGGCAGACAATAGGTTTACAAATTCACATAACAATTCACATATGGATGCCAGACAGAATTCTGCCATTGAGTCGGGAGTAGCTTTTGTGCTTCTGTCATGCAAAAACATACATTCCTGGCTTTGTCTTGCTATTTTACTCAAATATTAAATCATATTAAAATTATAATTCCTTCACTAGTGCCTAGCATCATTTGTATTCATAAATGGAAAGTTAAGTATAAAAAAAATAATTATGATTAATAATAATGTTAGGATTAATAGCAATGTTCTTGTTAATAATAAAATTGTACATGTATATACCTTTGCATCTATGAATGTATTTATTCTACGTACCTGCCCTACACTAGATTGCAACTTACCATTTCTATTAACAGTCTGATCTGTTGCAATAGGATGAACCTTCACTTCATCATATACAGTGTCAGTCTGCTGTTTATCTGGAAGGAAGAGTGGAATTAGTTAATATTGCATGTCAATATGAATAGATGAATATGAACTATAATACATTTACACTAATTACAACAATCTGCAACTGAAAAAGTCATGATAACTAATCTCCTTTTGATTATATCACATTCATTAAGATGTCACATTCATATTATATACCTGTAAAATACTTGTATATGATGTAAAGTCAGAACATAAAAAACAAATCATTAAGCTTGAAGGTAGTGCATTTGACCCCCTTATAAAGACTAAAACGTACCTTTAGGTGGTTGATTTTTTGAAGATTTAAATACAACTGATGCGTAGCTGACATCCTCTTCCATCTTCCAACTCGTCAAAGCGTGTTGACCTTAGCAGTGTGATAGTTCATAAAGAAAGGTGGCATGATAAAAGCCAGTTTTGTGGGTGGAGAGGAGACATGATAACATGATTCTTTAATTATTAGCTATACACACACCTCATGTTTCCATAATACAAAATTTGCCTATAACCACATTGGCGACACTGTTGCACAGTACATTAGAGTAGCCATATTAGCATAATTGTAGGTACCACTGCAATGTAGCCTACCATAAATAGAACTATATAGCTACACCAAATGTGTGTTGAGGCTGTTTTGCCTTTTACTGTTTTGGTGACCGATGGCTTGATGATATAAAGGTTTTTTGTTTTTGTATTTGAATGCTAGCCCACTAATAATGTACATTACATCATAAGTCTACATTGGTTTTGCATTTAACAAACAAAGGCTGCCCATAAACAGTGACATTTATAACTGTAAAGCCAATGGATGATTATTAGTATACCAAATGTCAGGTGCTATACAGTAGTTCCAAGTTCACATACACCCACACACAACAAAGACTGTTTTAATTTTGTCTTTTATATTATTTTACTTTTTTATTTATATTTATTTTTGCGATTATTTAAATTGTGATTTATATCCATCTGCTTTTTTTAAATGAATTTCTGTGATGTTTTTTTGTGTAACTTCATTTTGAAAAGTGCTCTACGAATAAAATGTATCATTTTAATAATTAATGAAATGGAAAATGTAGTTTTGTGATATCTTAATATACAGTATATTTATATAGGGGCATATTGTATTATTGTATGATCTACATATTTGCACGAGTTTTGTCATGACACCATCCCCAGTGACATTGAAAAAGGATTCAGGGCTTTCCACCAGGGGGTGGTGAAATGTGCACATTTTATTAATGTCATCACATCATGAGTTTTATTCAAAAGTTTGAATCCTTCTTGAGAATTATCAATTATTTGAGTGGAATAAATAAGTTATGTTATGATATAAGCCCCCGTTTTGGAGTAGCTGGCAATACTAATTATTCATGTTAGCATGAAATAATGGGCATTATGTGAAACTGTGAACTATTACGTAAACTATTATGTGAAACATTATATTGCAATATATTGCATTGAGTTTTTCCATTTCAATTGTCTGTTGTTTCATTTTCTCTGGATTAAGTTTTTACTTTATGAATTATTGACAAACCAAAACTAGTAGCTAGCTATCTTATTTAACAATTAAAGAAACGATTCAACACCTGCTGTGTTAGGTTGTACTATCTTAACCTTTACTTAACTGCCATTCCATGCGACATTTCAGATGATTGCCTAAAGGCAATCCTACTACATCACCCCTTACCTATTCAATACAATAATTCTTCTCTGTTAAGTATTACAACAATTTTCAGTATAAACTATAGGCTACTTTATCTAGCAAGTGGAACATAACCATCATATAAACACACTTGTAAAGATTTACAGTACATAGACTGCTCAAAAAATGTAAAAACTTTTAAAATAACACATTTTCATTGAGTGCATACTGTACACATTTATTTTACATATGGGGTGGTCAGGTCCACTGTGTGTGTGTCTCTAAATATTTACAGAATGTTTCATAGATTGAACATTACGTTCTCCACCATTTTATAGGCAATATTTCCAAATGTCCCAAGCATAGATTTTTTAAAACAAGTCACATTTTATCACAAAGAACGAAAAGTACTTTTATTTATAAATGTGATCTAGCAGAGGTAAATGGCAATTATTAACCAATTATGCTGTCTAAATTGCCTGTAATTGAGATAAAGTCAACATCTGTTAAGTATTTTTACATATATTGTTATGGTTGTATTCTTTTAAAAACCCAATAGATAGACACTTTATTGATCCCGTAGGAAATTCAATTATCCAGTAGCAGCATGCAAACATACATTGGAAAAACACAGTATACATATGTTAAAATTGACCTGAGATACATCTGAATTTAGAAATGCACAGAGAAATTAAACATTTGTAGCAAAGTTAAACATTTTCAGAGAATATACACATTTGCATAGGATTTAAATACCTGTATGTACAGATAAATAAAAAATGTGCAGAAGAGTTAAACTCTAAAAGTTAAAAATGTGCAGGGGAATTAAACATTTGCATAGAGAATAAATGTCAAACTGTGTTAAGAAGTTAACCCGTGCTAAACATCTATACATAAACTATACAAGTAGAAAGTAACTGTAGAAATAAAAATGTATATACAAATAGAAAACTATATTAAAAAGACAAAGTCTCCTTTGTCCTGGAGGTGTTCAGCTGCAGATGATTGGACCTGCACCACCTCACGAAATCCTCAACCAGGCTCCCGTACTCCCCCTCCCATCCATCCTTGATACAGCCAACTATCGCAGTGTCATCTGAGTATCTCTGCGTGTGGCAGAGCCCAGAGTTGTACTGTAACTCGGATGTGTACAAGGTGAAGAGGACGGGAGAGAGCACGGTCCCGTGTCGTGCTCCGGTGCTGCTGACCACAGTGTCCGACATGCAGTCCTTCATTCTGACATACTGTGGTCTCTCTGTGAGGTAGTCTGTAATCCATCTCACCAGATGTGAGTCCACCCTCATCTCTGTCAGCTTGTCTCTCAGCAGGAGGGGCCGGATGGTGTGGGAGGCGCTGGAAAAAAATAAAAAAACATGATTCTCACAACACCCTGGGGTGTTTTGTCTTAGGAACCGGGATGAGACATGAAGTCTTCCAGAGCAAGGGGACCCTCCCCAGCTGCAGGCTCAGGTTGAAGACCTGCTGGAGCGGCTCCCCCAGTTCAGCAGAACAGGAGCATCCTTGGACACGCTTTGTCCGGGCCCGCTGCTCACCTGTGCCTTGGTGGTGGTGAGAAGGGGGGTTGAACTGTCCATGGTGGTGGTGAGGATGGGGTTGAACTGTCCGTGGTGGTGGTGGGTGTGGGGGGGTCTGCAGTTCAAGATGATGATGGACATGATGGGGGTGTGAAGTGGGCAGTCACTGGCTGTAGGAGCTGGAGTATCAAACCGGTTTAGCTGGTTTTCTCTCCCAGCATACCCCTCTACTGTGCTGCTGCCCTTTTTCTTGCAGCCTGTGATGGTTTCCATGCCATCCCAGACCCTTCCTCATGTTGTTCCGCTGCAGCTTCTGTTCCACCTTCCTTCTGTACTCCTCCTTTGCCTCTCTCAGCTGGACCTTGAGTTCCCCCTGTACGCGCTTCAGTTTATCTCTTTCACCGCCCTTGAATGCCATCTTCTTCGTGTTAAGGATGTCCTTGACACCACTGGTGATCCAGGGCTTGTTGTTAGGTGTCGGGGAAATTATTATATTTCCCTAGTGAGGCAGTGAATCCACAAATGAGAACCCCAAGGGTTCGGTGAGTCAGTCTTAGGGGTTCGGCGGAGGATAAGACACACCCGACTCATATGATTCGTGGGTTCGGTGAATGCGCATATGAAACTGATGGGGTTCAGTACATCCAACAAGGTTAAGAACCACTGATCTAGAAGTAGGGGAATAGTTTATACTAGCGTGCCGGGCCTGAGACCCGGAGAAGGTGATGTGTGAAACAAGTTTTTGTGTGTTTAAAGAACAGTAGAACGCAACTAGATAAGTGGATTTTTTAAATTATGGTCAGGCATGGGCCAATATAAACAGAGACAATGTGTTTAGCGTGTGGGGATTTAGGAAAAAAAAAGGTTAGATAGAATTCTTGAGAAGGTCGCTCCTATTTGATAGAATAAATAAATGCAATCTTTTGTAATAATATGTCTGACTGGACGATGAACTGGCCTATAAAGAAAGGCAGTTTTGTTGGTTAATGGCAATATTTGCATAACAATGGGATGAGCTGTGATTCCACAATGACTTTGCATGTACAAGACATATTCAGACGAATTAGGACAGAGTAGAGACGTTGTTTTCATAAGGCCGGAGGGCAGCACAAATTGAAAACCATTCCATTTCAAATATCTTACTAACCAACTCAAAAGTAAGATTTAAAAGGATCTAGGGTCAGATTCAATACTGGCAAATTCATACGCAAAATCTTTTCCCCTCCATCTCCCCCCGTTCTGAAGAAGCTGGAGGCTCTCTCTCTCTCACTGATAAAACCATGTTTCTCCTCCGCCCTCACCAGCGGAGGACAAACATGGTAGTAAGGAGTGAACAAATGGAGGAGAGGTAACAAAGGTGAGAAGTTTCCTGTTTTTCCTGAAAAAAGACACGAAGAAGCATGAACCAGAGGAGACGGCATTGATAGTTCCAAAGAAGAACCAGCTCAGAGATGGTGAGCTTTTCACAAGCCATGGGAAAAGCTGAAGGAGAAAGCCACCCCCATCCCCAGAAAGACAGAGGTGAGGCATCTCATATTACAACACATTTCTTCAGCTGTCAGAAACGTAATCATGGCAATCCTAAGGCACCCACATCAAAACGCTAAATGAGGACATCTTGAGGCTACAGCATCCAAAGGAGATGAACTGAAATGCCATACGACAAGTAGGCAAATAAAGCGTGAAACCCAGAATAAATATGACAGACTGCTGTGTTGGAAAAACATAATTGGCTGTGTAAATGCCAGTAAATGTAATGAATGTAACACCCTTTTCTAAGAACCAATATCTTGTATCAGAGATAATATTTTAAGATCTCATCTTGATGAACCCAGCATCCCTCCCTTCCAACTTCAATGTAAAACTGTAGTCACTATGGATAATTCCACACATTAACCCCAGTGATCTTGATGAAATCAAATTTGCTATAGTGTTCTACTTCTCTTGAAACTATGACCACACAAGTGTGGAAGTTTCACATAGGCAGTGCCTATCACACGATCTATTGAACTTTTAATATGGTGTATTTCTTCCCCATTTCATTCAATCATGGTGTGAGAGCCATTTGGTTTAATGTTTAGTATTTGTGTTGTTAAAATTCCCGCCACCAGGGGTAGCTGGGGCACTGCCAATTTGGCCATGGCAGAGTTTATTTAATCAGCCAACAGGGCACAGCCGGGAAAAAAGAAAGCAAAGGGCAAACAGTTTTGACCGTGCAAATGTGTATTGCAGAGGAGAGTACAATTATGAATTATTATGTTTGTTATAGAAAAGGCTGAATGTACAGTGTATGAGACACAAAATAAACTTGCAATGTTGGACATGGACTTACAGATTTCACGCGTCATTAAATGTAGTGAACATCAGGACAACGGAATGTAGCGGACCTTTTTTTTGATAGGCAAAAGGTCGCTACACATGGCATTATTACAAAAGAGTAATATAGATCCGTCCTTTGTTAGCAATTATAGGTCAATCTCTAAACTTCCTTTACTCAACCAGATACTTGAAAAGGTCATATACAAACAATTCCATAGTTTTAAAAATTAACAAAGTCTGTAAAACATAACTATTCATTTTACATTTACATTTGATAATTTATCCAAAGTGACTTACTTTTGTTGATAAAAACAGTTAACTAATGTTATTAAGTAAAAGTAAAAGTGACGACAGCATCAGTCACTAGATAGATACAGTACTGTATGTTGCAAGTATGTTGAGATGCATTGCAATAATATATCACATTCCTTCAGCTAGTTCCTCAGCTAAAAGTAGTTATAATTACATAAAAAATATGTATTTATATATATATATATACATACAGTATATATATCATTACAAATCATGTGAAATATTACAGCTCAAGGAAATCAAAAATCAGAAAATCAAAAAATCTCAAAAATATTAGAATAAAGAATTTATAATACAGAAACGTCAACCTGAGAAGAGCTCTAATCAGCTAATTAAGTCGAAACACCTGCAAGGTTTCCTAAGCCCTTAAAAAAGAACCGTTGCTCAGTGGTCTAAAGTCCTCTTTTCAGATGAAAGTAAATGTTGCATTTCATTTGGAAATCAAGGTCCCAGAGTCTGGAAAAAGAGTGGAGAGGCACAGAATCCAAGTTGCTTAAAGTCCAGTGTGAAGTTTTCACAGTCAGTGATGATTTGGGGTGCCATGTCAATGCACCCATCTACCAGGAGATTTCATTTGCTGACAAGCTTCATGGAGATGGTAATATCC